>RJWM01032414.1:0-21503 GCA_004363535.1 Dasyprocta punctata | reverse complement strand
AGGGCCTTTGCAGAAGGAACTGTGCGAGGGTGGGCGGTGTCTTCACGAGGCCGACCTGGACGCAAGATGGCAGTGCTCTGTGACGACCCGAGGAAGAGGCTGTGATGGTGGAGACAGAGGGGGAGCCATGGGTTGGGGCAGCCCTTGGGAGCAGCAGAGGGCCTGGAGCGGAAAGATGCGGCCACCGACCCCTCCATTCTGGGTTCCAGGTCCCTGGAACCGGGAGTGACTGAATTCCCGCTGTCTTAAGCCATCTAATGGTGGCCACCTGCTCTGCAGCCCTAGGAAACGAACACGAGGGCCGGAGGGTGGTCACAAGGAGGCTCACCTGAGCTCGGAACTGAAGGCAAGGAGCTGTCAGCTGTGGGAAGATTTGGAAGAAGAGCACTCGAGGGGAAAGGGCCGGTGAGGGCAGCGGGGCCGCCCTGCAGCATTCGGGGTGAGCAGAGAGGAAGGGGAGGGGGCTGCTGCAGGGCTGGGAGGTGCTGGGGGCAGGCGGCCCTGCGAGAGCCTCCACTCAGGAAAGGCAGGGTTTGTGCTCAGCTCCTCCACTTCCTCCGTGAGTGATCCTTTGCCTTGACTTCTAGGAACGCACATTTGGACTCCAAATGTCCATGGAAATGCTTTGGGTCAGTCAGCAGCTACTCTGCAGGCCTTCCAGGCTGCTATTTCTGTGACTTTGGATTCTCTATGACATTTGATCTCAGCCGAAACCCACTTGTACTTCCACTGACTTTTGTAATTATTTTCAAGCTGCCGTGACCAGACCTTCTGAAACGCTTTTGCTGTAGAGAACCGTGTGCCGCCCAGGTTCCTGTGGACTAACAATTTCCCGATCCATTCCTGGTCCACTGCCCCTCCAGCCCTTTGGTGGTTGCGGCTCTGTGCCGGGCTCCAGGCTCGAGTGCCAGCCCAGCTGGGCCTGGGGGCTGGGAGTCGGCCCTGAGCGGGGAATGGGTTTGCACAGAGGCAGCTGTAGTCTTTCAGGACTAAATGGCCAGCAATCGTGCAAAGGCTGGGACCAGGGAATCCAGTCCGTGGTGTGAAGTGTCACAGACCTGGGTGCACAGCAGGGGTCCGTGACCTTGTCCTCTGAAGGACTGGATTCCCGAGCAAGCCCTTCTCCAGGAGCGCCTGTGTGGCTTTTCCTTGACTTGCTGGTCCTCAGACTCACACAAGCATCAGAGTTCATTTGTTTTGGGAGAACCTGCTGTTCTCACCCTCAAAGCTTGGGGGTCAGTGGCTCTTGGGTGGAGCCTAAGAACTGCAACTCTAGCAAGTCTCAGGGTGGCACTGAGGCTGTGCCCCTGGGACCCATGCTGTCTCGAACTGACTGAGAAAAAAGACACAGACCTGAAAACCAGCAACCCAGAGACAGCAGACAGAGGTTCTTCATTAGGAATGGGTCCTCACTGGGAAATCGGCATAACTGGTTCCCTCAAGTCCTCAAGAAGCTTTTGAGCTGGAAGACAGGGTGGAGAGAAGAACTGAGAAAGACGTGGTGGGTGAGATGAGGTTTGGACCAAGGAGTTTAAGCTGGAAGCGGGGATCAGAGCGAACGAAGCCATGAGGCTCACGGTCCGAGAGGCCACTGGCTAAGAACTTCACACGTTCACCGGCTGTGCTCGCAGGGCCACGGCACGCCCTGTGGATCTCCTGTGCCATTGCGTGAAGTTCCGCTGCTCACAGAGAGCATCAGAGAGTGGTCACGTGTGCTCCACCAGCCGCAGGAAGCCTGGGCTCGGGCCTGTCTGCAGCCAGCCTGGGGCGTGGGCCTAACCCTTCTGGACCCCGGCGCTCTCATCTATGAAACAGGGATCTGGCAACGGTGCCTGCTTCCCGGAGACAGTGGGGGGAACCTGTTGAGTCTGCAGAAAGTATTTAGAACAGAGCCTGCTGTGCACCAAAAGCCATGCCAGTCTGCTGTTTTGCGTAAATGTCGTTAGCAATGCCAGTTGCCATGCGCCCGCCCTGCTGACTTCAGGATGCTGCTGCAGCTTGAAGGTCTAGAAGAGAGGTGCGTGCGCAGGAGAGGGGAACCGCTGACTTCCTTCCATGGCAGGGAGGCTCTCGGACACTGAGGAGGGACTCTGGACCTGGGTCTTGGGGAGCCGGGCACCCCCAAAGGTTTGGTTTGAACATGGTGGCGTGTTCCCTGGCACGGAATGTGGTTCCTGTGGCTGCAGCATGACAGGCACAGGCGCGCAGACAGAGGCGACAGGGCAGAGGGAGACTGGGGCCATGCGGGAGGGGCAGGGACCCTGCCAACTTCAGAGCAGGGCAACGCAGGGGTGAGCACGAGAGAGCAGAGGCCACACCGAGCCTCTTCCACCGGCAAAGGAGCCAGCAGGCTGCTTCCCGCCTCTCTCCCCACCTGTAGCCGGCATCTCGCCGTCGGCCCAGCTGAGAGTGACCCAAGTGGAGGACGGACACTAGCCTCCTCTGAGGATGCAGAGTGGGAAAGAAGCCGACCACTAAGAGTTCTCTGCAGCCTTTCCCGAGGCCTCGTCGTGGGCGGCTCAGGCTCCTCAGCAGCCTCTCGGAGCCTGCAGAAGTAATTCAAGTGAGATAAAATTTCTCAAAGGCCCGGGAGAGCAACTGAAGTCTCTTTGGAGGCTGAAGAATAATCTTCAGAGATGAAAGCAGCGTCTGTGACCAGACCACGGCAGCACATCTTCAGCCCGAATCCCAGTTGCTAATTAATCCTTGTGTGCGGCGCTGGCTTCTCCCGGCAGCCTGGTGGGGACAGTGTGTGTGTGGGGGGGTGGGGGGCTGAATGCAGGAGTCGGCAGTTAATCTCCTCCCAGCCTTGGTCGCACGCTGGCAATTTAAACACTGACCCGAGTTTCAAGTTGGTCTTTTGAGTAGCGCGTGGCGTGGCAGGACGGAGCTAGCGCTGAAGTCGGGCATTGCCTGGGTCCACTGTGCTTTTGACCCAGTGGGGCTGGAGTCCTTCCTCAGCCGCGGCGGGGTCCCCGCAGCACGGTGCTGCCCCTGCAGCCCTCCACCCGATGACGGCTCCCACGTCTCCGCCCCGAGGTCCTCCTTGGCCCGTGGCCAGCACCTGCCCATCCTTCCCACCTGGCGGCCGTGAGCACAGCCAGCATCGATGCCTCCTAGGACCGGGCTCTTGGCTCGTTTCTTTCCTCGGTCCCTTCCTCAGGCTCTCTGCTGTCCTATGACCTGTGTCCTCTCGTCCCGTTCTGTTTGTGACTGAAGTACACACGATTTAGGAGATTTTCCCCACATCACCGGGTGAATCTGGGTGTCCAGCGTGGCAGCCCACTCAGTCTTCCCTGCCTGGACCCACTGCCCCTCTCCAGATGGGCTTCAGACCTCTGCCTCCGTCTGGTCTCCACCAACGCCTGCAGTCTCTCACTGCATGGCTGCTTTAGCCCACAGGTGGCAGGAGGGTGGCTCTGCCTCTGCAGGTGACAGCGATGTCCCAGGATGCAGCTCCCCGCCTGATTTGATGAAGAATGGTTTAGATCAAGAACGTCCTCTAAAAGTCCTGCCGCGCTCACAGGTGGACTTGTGGAAGGTTCCTGGATTGTGCGGGCACCGTACCCGTCGGCAGGACCACACTCTGCAAGTTCAAAGCGGGCTGTGCAGGTGCATGGGGCCGGCTTGAAGAGGTGGGTGCCAGGGTGGGGAGGGGGTCATCTTCCTTCAGGTCCTCTCTGCTCTGCTTCCTGCCCACCGTGATGTGAGTATCTCTCCCTCTGCCCTGCCCTTCTGCTTGTCCTTTCTCCCTGGGAGCCAACCAATCACAGATTGTAGTCCCGAACTAAAATAAACCTGCCCTCCAGTGGGTGTTGGGTATTTGCCCCACTGGCGAGGAAAGTGACTAAGACAAAGCCTCGTGGTCCCCTTGGAGAATCAGGAGACAGGGAGTGTCTCACAGGCTGGCTGCACCCACAGCGGCCAGACCCTCCCGGGCCAAGTCCCAGTGAATGGGCAGGGCGAAAACATCTCCATGAACAATGTTTAAAACAAAACAAAACAAAAAATTAACAGACAAGTGGAATTTATATAAGTGTCATCCAGAGGCAAGACAGGGTGTCTCGGTGACCTCTTCGAACCTCTGCCGGCCCTACGAAGTCCTGTTTCACCCATTCGCATATTCAGACACACGGCAGCTTAGCACTGCTGTGGGCCTGGGGACCGTGGAAACACGGACGAGAAGGACGCAGCTGCTGCCCACAGGCTGCTTATTGTTTAGAGGGGAGCCTGACACTGTCCAAAAAAAAGTGGTGAAGGTAAAATCATGAATGTCAAATGTAAGGAAGCCTCACCTTCTGTTATTAAGGCGGCTCATATCGCCATGTGTGCCATGAAGATCACTGACTTTGGCATCATCCATTTTGGATAAAAATATGCCCAGAACGGTTCTTCGTGTGCAGAGGAAGCGTTTCCAGGAGTCCCAGGCCCATCACTGCGGCGGATGGTGACCCAGGCTCCCGTGGCTCCCCCGTGTCACCCTGGGCCCTCTGCGAGGGACACGAGCACCCAGTGAGGACAGGGAGTCGCGGAGCCCAGCGTCTGTACCCTGGTGAGTCACACCCTCCGCAGGCGCTTGGGCATTCGTCGTGTGCATTGCGTGTGCATCACGGCTTCTCACGGGCGAGTGGCAGGCAGCAGTGTTTAAAGATCTCGGTCTCCCCGGCGGGAGAGATGAGTGCTCACCTCGTCGGCTTCTCTCCAGCTGCTAAGGCCAGGAGGAAGCACAGGGAGCCAAGGCGCGGAGCCTCGAGTGTGGGAAGTTTCCTCCAGGTGAAGGCTCATTTCCTGCCATGGATGCCAGAAGCCGTCGTCTGCATGCTGCTTCCTGCGGGCAGGTGCTGTCCCGGGGGCTCCCAGCACGCAGCGCCACGGTGCAACCGCACTGCGGCTCCTCCGGGCTGCTGCTTTCCACCCACTCCGTCCTCTCCGCCCTGCCTCCTGGTGCACTGCACCCCGCCTTTTCAGGCTCGTCCCTCCCCACTCCTTCCCATTCCACTCCTCTTCTTTCTTCCTTCTCAGTTTGTTTATTCAACTCCAGCCATTTTATTCTGAACTTTGTGACTGGATCGGAAAGCAGCATGATGAACAGACAGGTCACAGTAGCGTCAGAAAATGAGTACTCTCAGCACCATGGCACTGTTTATGTTAAACTCTGATCAGTTTACACACCTGTTTCCTTTTCCTCCGTTTCATATCTGGAAAGCGAGAGGTTTTTGGTTAGATCTGTGTGTTCAACCCCAAGCTGCATGTTGAACTCATTTTTAAAACTTTAAGAAATACTGTCAGTTTTGCCTCAGCTATTTAGTTGTAGTATAAAGTGGGTCCTGGGCATCAGTTTTCTAAAGATCTTCTAAGGTGTTCTAACCCAAAGCCAAGATTCGGATCCACTGATTCATTCAACAAACATTAACTGCCTACCAAGTGCGGAGTTATCATGCTAGCATCCGGGAGACTCAGACCTACACATGCACAGATCCCGGCCGCAGCCTCTTTCTGCCTCGTGGACCCAGACACCGGGCGGAAGTGCAGCAGAGCCGCACACTGGGAAACGGCAGGGGTCAAACGTGCGGTGAAGAGCGCAGTGGAAGGTGCCCGTTTCCAGGTCTGCTTCCTGCTCTGTGTGGCTTTTGTTATCTCAGGACTCTCTTTCCTTTCACTGAGGGCGGAAGTGCCGCTGCTTCTTCCAGGCAGGCCTTGGGTTGACTGCAACAATGAGCTGCCCCACCTGACGCAGGGGATGGGACCCGAACCCAGGACAGGGACGCACAGGCTGCTGGGAACCTGGCCATAGCTCACCAGTTGTCAGAGAAGTCCGTGCCTACTCCGCGGACCCTCGGTCTTAGAGACACGCTGGCTTCATGCAGGAGGGGCGGCCCCGCTGGCCACGGTACGTGGCTGCCAGGAAAATTCCCTCGTACGCTCCGTGAGAAAAGCTCATTCAGTCCCTGCTGCTGTCCAGACGGACTGGACGGAGTGAGCGCTGTAATCCTCGTCCTCTTCGGGTGAGGCCCGCTTGTGGACAGCCAGAAGCACTAACTCCCTTCACCCGCGGCCTTGGTTCCGGCGGAGGCTCCCAGGGGCTCTCGGGTCTCTGTGGACAGGTGAGTCACACGGCTGTGATTCGTGCCCAGAGACAGCGGTGGGAGAGAGCAGACAAGCCAGGCCCAGCCGCCTTGCAAACGCGCAGAGTGGCTGTGACCACCCCACACCCCGCTGCGGCCCTGCCGTTGTAAGAAGACGGGAATTTGTTCTTCCTCCCCTGCCCTGCTCGGCTTTGCCCTGTCGGAAATGAGGGCCTGTTCGTTTCTCCGCTCTTCTTAAACTTTCTACTTTGAAGTGATTTAAAAATGTACACAAAAGTGCAGGTGTAGTGCAGAGAATTCTTTCATTGTGGCAGTCACGGTCTCCCTATTGCTAAGAGGCCTTATCACATAATATCCATACTGTATTTCTGTCGCTGTGTCTCCCACTGTTCATTAGGTTTATCATTCTATATCTCTCACTATGTCGTCAGTCTGTCTGACTCTAATCTATCTGTCTATCGTCTATGTATTTCTAAATTATTCAATAACAACTTATGGGCTTGATGCCCCTTTGGCCCAAATACTTCAGTGTGCATTTTCCTAAAACAAAGACATTTTCTTATACAACCAGAGTACAGTGAACAAAATCGGGAAATGGTCAGGTTTTTTTTTTTTTTTTTTTGATGATAATATCGAGTCTACAGCCTTTGCTCACATTTATCCAAATGACGTCCTTTGTACCAAAAGAGATTTCCTAGTCTAGAAGTCCATCCAGAATCCTGTGCTGCATTAAGTTGCTGCCGTCTTTGTAGCGATTTTTAATCTCCTTAGTCACTCCCCCTTTGCTGCTCAGGGCCACGTCTCCGTGAAGCTGGAGGCATGTGCAGGGTGCTCCCCACCTCACGGTTAGCGTCAGGCCACAGCTGCCCGACAGGACCGGCACAGCAGGGGCACTCTGCCCCCTGCCTGCCACACTGGGAGCCACAGGGTGTTGGCGTGTTCCTTAGTGGGAGACACGTTTCTTAAAGGCCCGACTCTATTCTTTCTTAGCACAAGGTGCAGAAAGACATGCAGTTATGCAGTGAGTTGTTGCTAATAATCCCAAGGTCACTTTGACTTTCTTAAAATATGGCTCCTGGCTCATAACCTGAATGCTGCTTCCCTTATCTTCTGGTGGGAGATGACCACAGCCAAAGTTTGACGGTATCCTCCCTCTCACTCAACTCACCTGGGGAGGATGCGGTGAGCATTGAATGGGGAGTGAAGGAGGAGGCAGCCCATGAACTGTGGTGGCGATGAGGGTCCCAGCAACTGGCTGGGGTGAAGATCACTTTCTTGGCTTCCACTGGAGAAGAGGACCACAGGTGGTATGATGTGTCCAGTTGACTGGGCCGTGCCATGTCCAGAGAACTGGGCCGACCTCATTTCTGGGAGAGATGAGCTTTTGGATCAGGAGGAGTAAAGGGGTTTGTGGTCCCCAGTGTGCTTGGGCACCATCCAATTCATGGAAGGCCTGAATAGAACACAGAGTAAATGGAAGATTCGCTCTGTCTCTCTGTGTCTGTCTCGGTCTGACGGCGTGAGCTGAGGGACTTCTGCCCTTGGCACACCTGGTCCTCAGGGCTTCAAGCTTGGACTGGGGTGAATACCATTAGCAGGCTCTGGAGCTATCGCTGAACCTCTCAGAGAGAGAGGAGAAAGGGAAAGGACAGAGAGAATCTTCCCCTTCTTCTGTTTCCCTACCTTTGCTGGGAACGCTGGCACATGGGCACGGACTCTTCCTCTGGAGAGTAATCAGTGAGCGGAGAGCTGTCCAGGGTGCTGAGGCCCGGAGCAGCCGCTGCATTTCCTTGCTTCTCCCTGGACCCCTTGGCCACTCGTCCTGCTGCCTGGGACGGGGCGCTGGCCCATCTCCGGGAGGCACCGTGTGTCCTCACTCCCTCTCCAGCAGCCCGGGCCCGGCTGAGTCAGCAGCTCCCCCGCCGCTCGTGCCGTGTGCAGGTTGTTAATCTCTGCACTCGCGCTGTGTGCTGCTGGCCTCTGCTTGCCAGAGAGCACGAAAATATTAAATTCTGTTCATGCAGAGAATTTGCTATTAACTCCAGTGCTTCGTTTTTTGAGAAAATTCATTCACAGAAACCTGACAGAGTTTTTTTTTTTTTTTGAGACCTTTTTCCACTTTATCAACTTGATTCAAATATCTCAGAGGTTATTTTACCTTTTCTCACCCTGCACTTTCAGGGTTCTTTAAAATAGATTTTTTCCTCTGGTTAAAAATAAATCATTCTCATGGCAAAATATTTGGAAAAATCAGAAAAGTATAAAGAAGGAAGCAGTTCCTGAAATCTTAACTCCCCAAAGCACTTTCTGTTAACCATTTTGGATGTGTAATTCCGAATTTTTGTGGCACTTCATAAGGTTTAGAAAATTAACCCTTCACAATTTTGATAACGTCTGTTCTTGTCAACCAACTCGGTGCCCACTTCCAGGGCCCATTCAATTCCTTGCCCACCTTTGAAGTTACCTGCCAGGCCCACCCTGGCCCAAGGGAGATAAGCACCAAACCTGCTCCCACTGCAGACCGAAAGGAGCGCGCCTGCTTCCTGGGCGGGTCGGTTTCCAAACACAACAGCAGCATGCAGGGGCCAGGGAGCAAACGTCCGGGATGGGACGTGTCTGTGCCCAAGCCCTGTGACTCCGCTGACTAGCTTTGTGTCTCTGGCCCGTTTCCCAACTGCTGCAAGTCTCGATTTCTCCCATTATGAAAGAGAGATTATGATGTTTATCTCTGCAAGTTAGTGGATTAAAGGCTTCCTCAGCCTCCTAGCAGTGCTCCATTAATGGCTGCTCAGTAACTGCCTGTGAATCTGTCTGCTTCCTGCCACAGACCCATCTCACTTTTCCTTATCAGGCTGTCCTGACTTTCTTCTTAGTGAGCCCCAGCCCCCTCTGTCAGTGTGGCTGTGGTAGACCTGAATTCACCCCTGCTCCAGGGGCCAGACATGCAACCCTGGCCATGCAGAGTGGGCCTCCCTTTCTCCCCAGTGATTGGTTCAGACAGGACATGTGACCTGCTGTGGCAACCAATGAGATGAAACTGTAGCATTTTTGTTCTGACTTCTAGAAAGACAACCTTCCCACTTGTCTTGCAGGTAGAGCCTGCAAACATGGCACTGCTGGGTGGCTCTGCCCTTCGATCCCCATCCCCACCTGTGCGGGGAAGACGCGGCCAAGAATTAAAGCTTCATCCTGGAAAACAGAGTTGAGGGGCTGAGACAGACTACTCCCATCAACGCTGCCTGATCGACTGTGTTTAGCCTTGCTTTTCTTTTAAATGAGCCACAGCTACCCCTTCTGTTCTTGAAAAAGTTGGCTTGAGTTTGGTTCTGTTGTTGCAGTCAAAAGAGATCTGACCAAGACATTTCCAGTACTGAAGGTCCTGCTTGACTTTTCCCCTTATAAAATCAGATTCTTAGTTACTATTGAGTTATAGTCATTCCTACATATTTTGGAAATTAACCCTTTGTGAGATATATAGTTGACAACATATAGTTGACAAATATATTGTTCCATTCTATTCCAAACAGGGATTTTAATATGAAATAGTATTACTCATTTATTTTACTTGTATCTTTTGTGCCTTGGGTGTCATAGCTTCGAAATCATCAACATGACCATTGCTATAAAGCTTTTGTCTCATGTCTTCCTCAAGAAATTTCAAAGTTTTAGGTTTTATGTTTAAGTCTTTAGTCCATTTCAAGTTTTTTTTTGCATGTAAAAAAAAGGTCTAATTTAATTCTTTTACCTGTGAACATCCTGTTTTCCCAATAGCATTTGAGGGACTGCTTCTTCTCTGTTGTATAATTTGTCCCTCTTGTCGCACATCAGTTGATTGTCTTGGATGTGGTTTATTCCTGGGCTTTCCACTCTGACGTGTTAGTCTGAGTCAACATAGGAAAATTAATGAAAGTGATAGCTGTATTAGCAGGATGAAGGATACGAACCACATGATCATTTTGATAGATTCAAAGATAAGAAAAATCATCATGATAAGAACTCCACAAACTAGTAGCAGAAATAAATGATCTCATCACGATAAAAGCCACATGTGAAAAGGCCATGGCTAACATCATACTAAGTAGTGAACAACTGGAAGTTTTTCTTCTAGAGCATGGAGTGAAGTAGATGTTTACTCTGATCATTTCTGTGTGACAGATCCCTGACGTCCTGCACGGAGTGGCCAGCAGGGAATAGAAATACAAAGTGTCTGGATAGGAAACAGGGAAGTAAAATTATAGCTACTTGCAGATGGGATGACCTTACATGTAAAATACCCTAAAGGCTACACACACACACACACACACACACACGCACGCACTCACTGTTAAAATGACATTAATCTAGAGTAGCTTCAGATATCAAAGTCAACATACAAACATCAGTGGATTTTCAATTACTATACCAAAATGAAATTTAAAAAACAATCCCATTTAGGATAGCACCAAAAAGAATAAAATACTGCAGCCACTTAATTAAGGAGGTGCAGGGCATGTGCACAAAGAGAATAAAACATTGATAAAAAATTACAGCACACAAATAAATGGAAAGATATCCCATGTTTATGAATGAGATGATTTATTTGCATGTCCTCACTACCCAAAGCAATCTACCAATTTAATGCAATACTTATAAAAATTCCAATGGCACTTTTTTCACAGAAATAGAAAATATGTTTCTAAAACTCACACTGAACCACAGAGGACCCTGTATAACAAGAACAACCTCGAGAAAGAAAAGCAAAGCTAGAGGAATACACTTCCTGGTTTCAAAATATATTACAAGGCTGTCATAATGAAAATCAATCTCACTTTGACATTAGAGCTGGAGCAAGCATGCTCCAAAAGTGGGGCGTGGTTTCCTTGTGCGGATGAAGCCAGGAATGATGGGTATTTTCCAGTTATGCCAGAGTTTACAAGCCGGTCGCTTCCTTTTTGCTTGAGGTTATACAATTTGTAGAAAATTTTTTTTTACTTAGAGCACTGCTTATAGATTATTCTTTATAAGAACTCATTCCAGGTATTCCAAAGGGCCTTATTTTTGTTTCTTAATATACAACTGACACACTGGTATTTGTCAAGCTGACATTGCATAGCTGATGTGATGCTCCTTTTCTTTAAGATTTCCGTCATTAGTCTGTGCTTGCAGTGCATAGTGCTTACCTTCCTTGTGGGTCGGTACGTGGACGTAGCACATTCTAATACCTTTCACCCCCATCCCTCCTCTGCTTCTACCTCCCTCCCTCTCTCGATCCCCTTCCTATCTGAGAAAGATCAGTCTCTCTACTTCCTATCGTCTATCTTTTATTTCACTCTTTATTTATAATTCTGACTTCTCACTTAAGAGAAACCATGCCATTTTTAGGTTTGTGTGTCTGATTTATTTCACTTAACATCATGGTCTTAAGGTGCAGCCATTTTCTTGCAGATGACTCAAGTTTACCTTTCTTCATGGCACAGTGGTATTCCCTTCCCAGCAGCCAACTCTGTGCCCCGTTTGTAACTGCATTCCGCAGGTCTGCCGACCCCCTGGGGCTCCTCATCCTCACCACAGCCTGTCCGCTGCTCCCCTAGATTTCCCTCTGCTGGGTCAGAAACATGGAACGCAACCATTGTGCAATCCAAGATGAAGAGCCGGACTGAGCCACAACCTCCATCTCTACCAGTGAGGCCAGCAGAGGGGAGGTGGGAAGGAGCACCCCCATACACACAAGGACATCCTGCGGCTCTGCCTCCTCCCAGCCATGCATCCACACCCATGAGGGGCGTTGCGGGTCCGGCTACCCTGAGGGTCACATGGCTCCCAACATTCTCAGTTCCCTTTAGCACATGGGCTGTGAGAGGGAGGCCACTTCACCATTGGCTTTGACCTAGCATCTAATTCTGGGTCAGAAGGAGAAGTTCCATTGGCTGCCTGGCTACACTGCATGTTTAACCTAATTAGATATTATATAAGTTAATCAAATGGGCTTGGGAAAGGAAATAGAGCAAGCCTGTCATAAAAACCACGTTAAATTACTTGGAAAAACTGAAAAAGTCAAGTTGTTTCAAACAGCATTCAGGGGTTGGGGTGTGGCTCGGTGGTGAGTAACCACCCGGCAGGCGGAAGGCTCCGGGTCCCACCCCAGCCCTGCAGCAGAAGAGGACAAAACGCTGCCTCGTGTTCAGTCGGACACCTGTGAATTAACGCTAAGCGGTTGGGACACCACAGCAAAACGGCGAACGGTTCTTCCCTCAGATTGCTGCACACGTCTCCCAGTCCTCATCCTCTTTACGATGATTGGAACCCCGAACTGGAATTCAAAGGCGCTTGGACAAGAGGATTGGGATATCCAACATGCAGGCTGCAATGCGAGGAAAGGTATGGGCCCTATGAAAAAAGACAAATAAGTGCACAGTGATTTGTTTCACTTTGAAACAAAATCTTTAAGGCGTGCATATTTCATGTTTAAAGATTCCTCCTCCTTAACAATCCTTTCAATCAGCAGGTTCCAATCGTTCAGGATAATGGGCCTTTGACAGCAGCTTACAGAGACAGCTGCCAGCCAGCAGGCGCCCTTGGGATGCCCCAGCTGGTGCGGATGCGGCTCCCTCCTCCTCCCACACCCTCACTCCCCCCGAGGACTGTCTGAGCCTTAGCCTTGCTCTGCAAGCCAGGATCCCACCCCTCCCTGCTGCTGAGTAGGGGCCACAGGAGGCTCTGATGATGAATTGGTGGGGGAAAGACCCGCAAATCTTCCCTGGGTTCCATTTTGACCTTTCATTCCTCTTTCTCTTCAATAACCTAGAGGAGTTAAGAAAATATCAGATACATTGTCATGTGAGGGTTAATATTTTGCTAATATTCACCTGGGCTAGGCATTAGATTCCATGTTCACGCTAATCATTTTTCCATCTGACAAGATTCTTTGCACCTCTTTCTGCCCCACATAGACCTTTGCTGTTACTCTGAATGTAATCTGGGCCATTATTAGGTTTTTATCACCTGACCAAGGGGAATGGGGACAGAGCCTACCGTCTATCTACCTACTCACTTAGCTGCCTACCTACGGGTTCATCTGCCCATCCATCCATCCATCCATCCAATCACAGCCACCCACTCACACACCCATCCATCTATCCATCCATCTGCACACCCATCCATCCATTCATTCACTCACATCCATCCATGCAAATGCCTACCTATCCATCCATCCATTCACATGCCCACCTATTCATGCATCCATGCATCCATCCGTCCATCCATTCATTCATCTGTCCATCCAGTATAAAGCGTTTGCCTGGCACACAATGAACATCTGTCAAGTGCATGCTGTTTTATCAACAGTAAACATCTTAATCTTCAGTAGCCAATAATTTGGTCCAGTCTGTAATTGAGGTTTTGTGGGGTTTTTTGTTAACCAGCTTCAACTTGCTGTGTTCCAACCTTTTAACCTGTAGTTTTCCTATCCTACTTCCTAACTCCAGTCCTAACTCCAGGCCTGTTTCAGCCTCTGATTGCCAGGATACTTTTTCTTGCCTTGAATTTCCCTAGAGAGCTCTATGCGTCTGCTTTGCTCTGAATCTGAACAAAACAAAGATTCATGTGACTGTCCTCCCTACCTCTTTCTTCTGTTCTATTCTAGCTCAAGAAGAAGCTTAGTAAACAAACTGAATTTTCAAAAGCACCCCCTTTGTCAGCGACAAGTATTAACAGTAGCTTCCACCTGAAGTGCACCCTGGGCCGTGCTTGGACAGAGTGTGAGCATCAGGGACCACAGGAATTTGACGGCAGTGTCACCCATTGCTCTCGTGTCCCCTTCAGCAGCCCCCACACCCGCCTCCCAGCTCAGCAAGGCTGTGAGGTTTCCCGTCCACTCAGCTGGACCTACTTTGTCTCCTCAAGCCTACTATTTTGTCAGAAGGGTCGCAAACTTGAAGAGTAGAGATGGGCTTTTGAGGTTTTGGGACATCTGTTTCCAGAACCAGCTTTAACTAGAGTGGGAGTGGTTGTGGGGGTCTCCCAGTTCCTGGTAACACAAGGTTCCAGTTGCTGAAATCTTTACTCAGAAATACCGAGGGCAGGGCACGCTGCAGCCTCGACCTGACAGACTCCAAGGACCCAGCTGACTCCCCATTCTGCATGCTCTGGTTCCAGCCCATCGGGCCACCTCAGCCCTCCGTCCTCCTCACTCTGCCCCTGCCCAGCCCCTGGAAGTGGTCAGGTGCATTGCTCTCTAGCAGCAATGAGCTGCTGGTGGGTCCCAGACAAGGCCCACTGTCTCGCCTTAGGGTCGTCCTTTGGCTCGAATTCTCACCCCTCCTACTGTACTTTCTCACCCCACCCCCAGTCTCCTTGGTCTAAAACTCTACAATTTACCCTTCAAGTCTCAGTTTACATGTTGCTTTCTTTTCTCCCAGAAATCTTTCTCTATTCCCAAAAGGCTTAAATGCCTGTCTGGGTGTCCTGTGTTGTGCAAAGCACTTTCACAGCACCCCATGGTGGTTAACTGTCTTTTTGCTCATTGGCCTCACTCCTATTGATAATAATTTCCATGAAATTAGAACCATCTCTATCTTATGTTTCCATTACACATGTTAGAAGCACAATAAAAACTCTTGCAATAAGCAATTTACTGAATGGGAAGCTACAAATCACCCCGTCTAGGCTCATGCCAGCTACCCAGCCCTACCTAGATCCAGCACAGTGACTAGCTGGTTCCAAGCTGCTGCTCAGGAGGGCACTGACTAACCTATGCAGGGGCACCTTCCAGCTTCAGCAAAGTCATTCGCCCATGGAGATCTTGCTTTGCAAGGATTATTTACCCATCTGAGAAAGGAAAGGAGCCAGCGCCTTACCAGTGACTCCACTGGGGTTTAGCACTGTCCTGAGAGCAGAGAGGGACCTCATCTCTGTGAGGTAATAGGCTCTGCAACAGCAAATGTTAGGGAATTAAGAAATCTAATCAGCCTTGTGCATGAAGCGGGAGTCTATGAACTCCTGGGCGTGGAAGAGAGCTGACGTATCCTGAGGGAGATCCTAATTAAAACGCAGTCGATTACACTTCCTCTGAAAAAGGAAAATGAAAGGGCTAAAAACATCTGCTGTGGATTCATGAAGGGCTGCTCAAGGATGCAGAGCATGGGAGGAAGGAATTCTTCCCAGGGTGGAGCAGGTTCGCTGTTCTCCACTGGGCAAGGCTGATGGGCGTGGGCCCACAGCATGGAAGTGGGGGTTTGGGGGTGTGGTAACCAACAAGGCAAACAAGAGAGGACAAGGTTTGGTGCCCTGTACCCTGAGTTCTTTCCAGGTTGCCTAGCACCTGGAGGTCACCCCAACTTGAGGGGCTGTACCTGATGTCCCCTCCCCAAGTCTCCAGGCACTGGTGCTTTCCGGGGGGCCCCTGAACAGTGCACTCTGGCTTAATATGTTTGGCACACAAGCCCAATACATTATTCTCCTCTGCCAGGCCAGTTCCGTTCCACTCCATACAAAGACAGAGCAATGGGAGGGAGAAGGAACCCATATGGCACCCAGATCCGTAAGTTGCCCAGCTGTGGTCAGAAGCAAACACACCTCGATGCAGGATGCAGGGGCTGCAGGAGCTCGTGACCCGTGACCCACTCCTGTTTACCCCAGACCTTCCTTCTTCCCGCGAAGTGTGACCTGACAAGCACAAGTGCTCGGGCAGAGGTGGTCTCAGGGTTGCTGAGTGTCTTAGGCACTTGCCTCATCCCTGGAACGAAATACCAGACAGCACAGCAAGAGAAGTTTCAGCCCTTGTGCGGTTGGTGGCATCGTGGGAGGGTCTGGCAGAGGAGAGTTGCTCACATCATGGTGGCCAGGACGCAGAGAGAGATCTTCCAGGTCTCACCCCCATGAGTGCCTCTTCCCACTAAACTCAGCTCCAATCAGCTCGTTTAGCGATGGCACCCCCATCATTCCATCGCCTTTCCAAAGCTCCTCTGTGAGCACACAAGGCTGCGGCGGGTATCCAGATAGAACCGCAGCTCTGAGCTCCAGCAGAACTTGGAGCTCATTCAGCCCAGCTTTCCGCAAATGCAGAAATAAAAAAACCTACACGCCAGGTAAGATTGAACAATTTTAGACAAATACGTCATAATTTCCAAAGAATGGTACAGAAACACTTGCTGTTGGTATGCACAGCTGGAATGCTGGCTGTGGCCTCAGGGGACCCCAGAAACACCTTTGGGAAGCATCAGGGACCCTGAAAGTGGAATTTTAAAGGTGGGCGGAGGCTCCAAAACACGTAGGGTTGAAAATTCCTCCAGGCCCCCAGGACATCCTCCAGGGCTCAGCAGGGCTCAGCAGACGGTTCTTCCGCTCCGCAGTGCATCGCTTGGGGCCACACAGTGGTTTTAGTGGGGTCCAGCAGGGGGCAGAGGGCAGGGTTCAGGCCACTCTTCCTGCGCTGCCGCCTGCAGGAACCTGCGAGGCCTCGCCCCAGCGGCCTCCCCTTCCTCTCCGTCTCGGGCTCCTCCCGTGCTCTGTCCTACACAGCCGTCTGCCTTCTCCCCACGAGACCTGTGCAGGGGCTGCGAGGCTCCTCCTGTCCCAGCTCCAGCTGTCGCCCAGTGTCGCCTGTCAAGCTCGGTTCCTCACCGGTGTTTAATCCGTGGAGCCTCCTGTCAGCGTCTGGCTCCGTGTTGGCAGAGCCCCTCTCTTGGCCAGCGCCTTTGCGAGCCGCACCGGGGCCCGCGACTGTGGCCCTCCACGCTCCTGGTCTGGAGGAGTCCGCGGTCGAGCTGTGGGGCAGGTGAGTGCACTGGCGATATCTGTGCAGCGTGGAGACTGAGAAGGCGGGACTTGCCAGGCAAGGGCACGCAGAGCAGGGGGCCTGGGTCAGAAGCTGCAGACGAAAGCCTGGGGCAAAGCCAGCCTGCGATCTGATTTCATTGATAAGGCTTTATCAGAACCCAGCCCTTCTCATTTATTCCCATTTTGTCCACAGTTGTTTTTGCACACACCAACAGAGCTGAGTAGCCATAACAAAAGCCATATCACCTATGAAGGCGGTCGGTGGGCCTTCTAGTGGAATTTTATCTTGGAATTTTAAACATGTCTAGTTAGTCTTTTATTATTGTTGTTGCTTCATTTATACTGGGGCTTGAACTCAGGACCTTCACACAGAACTACATCCCAGTCCTTGTTAAATTTTATTTGAGAAGAGACTTGCTGAACTGCTAAATTGTCTAGGCTGAGTGTTAACTTTCCATCCTCCTGCCTCAGCCTCCCAGAGTGCTGTAATCACAGGTGCACACCACCATGCCTGGCTTATCTGGTCCTTAATCCTTTTTGCTTCTCTTCAATGTTGGCAATCACATCCGGGGTTTTACACACGCACGGTAGGCAAGCACTCTGCTGCCAAGCTATGGCCCCAGCCCTGCTCTCTGGCTCTTCAGAGAAAAAGTCTACTGTGAAGTTACCTCAGTAGATCCAAATTTGGGGTAATTGTTCAGAATTTTTTAGTTCATTTGGATGCTAACACTTCCTGTAGATTAACTTCATTTTCTACCTTCATGTTCTCTTCATCTTCTTTTTCAAATGTTTTGAAACATGATTGTATATGTTTTATATTATTTGCATTATATAAAATTGTACTCATCAGAATTTCCTACACGTAAACCGTCTGTTAGATCTCACTTGTAAAGGATGTAGTGGGAAAGTCAAACATACGGTAACTATTATACAAGGCAAAACACTGGGCAGAAATGTGCTAGATTCTAGGGTGACATTCATTTAAATTCCACAGTAATGTGATGAGATATAATGAGCAGTTTTATAAAAGCAAAAACCTGAGACTAGAAAAACGAAGTCACTTTGCCAAACCCTGGTTAGCTGGTGGGTGGTGGAGCGGAACTGTAATTACTGACTTATTTACTTAGGTTCCATTATTTTTTCCTCATTGTGTTTTCCACTTCCACATTTCATGTTTGGTTCTTCTTCAAGTCCGTGAGTAATTTTTTCATACTGCTATTATAAAATTATGACTATCTGTCTTGCTTCATCTCTTCGAACATTTAAAACATACTGAAGTTGAAAGCCTTATCTCCAACCTGTCCCTTGTGGCAAACATGTCAGAATGCTGGAAAAACGGTAACCTACTAAATGCTGGAAAGACCCCTGTGTGTCACTGAAACAGCTGCCTTGTCTGTGAATGCTGTTAGATTTTTGTTATTCATGCTTCCTGGGGTGCGATGCTGACATTTGCTCTGTCTGACAGCCCTGGCGACGTCTATTGATCATGTAGCTTGTGGTTTTTGCTTGGAGCTCATCTGTAGTGGCATTGTTTTCTCTGTAAGTTCTGTAAGCCCTGACTCTGAGAGACACTCTCTCGAGTTGTTGGTGCAGAATTATATGAGTAGTAAAGGTAGAGTTACAGAATAACAAACTTATAGACATGTTATAGCAAGTTAAAATCACATAGTGGCCTCTGCCTGTGCTCCTGCTGCCTGCCACGTAAACACCCTGCTGAATTCAGTCAGCCTTGACTGTCTAGGTCCAGCTGCTTTTCTTCTGATAATACGCTGGGCCAGTTTGACTGTTCTTAGCTTATGTTTCCCTTAATTAAGAAAATGTATTGCTTCTAGCTGGCTTCAAGGACTTTGGTTGGGGTGAAGTAACTCAGTCAAAGATACTTTTCTGCTTGCTGTAGTTGAAGCTCCTCCCCTCATCCCCAGGATGTTCCCATATTAGGATAAACAGTTCCTTTCAAGGAAATCTATTTAGAATGACTGACAATGTATGTAACCAGTCATGTGATAACCTGCCATCTGTCTTGAACTTCCTGCTTGCAAACAACAGACTGAACCCAAACTGCCTCAGTGCTAGTGATTTGGACTTGGTCCCACTGGCCCACTGCCATTACAATCAATAAATAAGTTGCCTTCTAGATTCCTCGGTGCAGAGTCTTCCATTCCGTTTGATATTAGTGTCTCTGGAACTAAGTGACGCAGCCCTGGCCAGCGCAGGGGACTTGAGGAATTTACCTGTTCTGCACCACCCATTTTTGCCCATTTCCCCATCTGGGGGAACACATGGATAGTGCTAATTTGAATTTCATGCTTCCTTGTACCTTCTCTGGGCAGAATGCAATAAATTAATACATTTTTTCTTTATTTTTGATTTTCACGTCTTGATAAATTTTGCCTCATTTGTGCTATCTTTGAATTGAAATTTTTCATATTTTTTTTCTTACTACCAATGTTAAAATTAAGTAATTATATTCTTTTAGTGTGACTTTATGCTGGAGTTTTAAACATGTATATTTAACTTTAAAAAGATTTAAAGGTTGTCATTTTGAACAATAGAAGGACTATAGAATGTTATGCTGCTTCCCTTCAAATAAAATAAAAAGGAAATCCACTTTTAGTTCTTTATTAAACTTATACATAAGACATAATTTTAATGCTTTAGTTTGAGGCTGTTTAGATTTGTCACATTTACCTTTTAAAATACTGCATCGCCCTGCCTTTAATCATGTACCTTTTACCAAGGTTTGCTTTTTTTCTCTTTGGAGTACATACAGCGGTACCAGGGTACTCATTGTTAATTGGTCCCAGGAGGTGTGATCAGTTGCAAAGACGATGAGTATCAGACAAATTATTTCAGTTGGAAAGGGTAAATTCTAGCTTGCGAGTCAAGTAGCAAACAAATGACAAGTATCAGGACAAAATCTTCACTTCAAAAGGCACTGAGTGACAAACTTGACGAGTTTCAAAGCAGTTGAGCAGCAAGGTATCTCTGTACTTTACGGAGGACTTGGTACTAAATACTGTTTTCTATGTGCTTCAAAAGTCTTCACATGGTCTTGAAGGATGTTCTCTGTGTACACATGTTCTAGACCAACAGTAATTGTAGTTCTCCTAAAACACGGTGTCACACAGTCCCCCCGCTCCAGTACCTGGTGTCACACAGTCCCCCTGCTCCAGTGCCCAGGGACGAGAAGTCGGTTGTGGATTAGTAACCTGTGCGGCAATGAGTACTTCTGTTTTGGGGGATTCACTAGACCCCTGAGCCTGTGGAATAGTGCTTTTCAATGGTTTTCAAAATTATTTAGGTAATTAACTTTTAAAATATGGCCCCTTTCTCCCCGGTCTTTCTTTTATTTGGTTTTGGACAAATTTAATTGACTGTTTGTTAAACCATCTTGTCCCTTTCATATTTACATCTTTCTTGACTGCCGCCTCAGTAATTAGTTAACCTTATCTTCCACTTCTCCAAGACTCTTGTCATCTCTATATTACATGCCATTCAATTTATTTGTGGAGTCTCTAATTTTCACTTATTTACTTATTATTTCTAAGAGTTCTATTTGAATCTTTTAAATTTTTTCTGATCAATTCTAATATTTTGGGGTGCTGAGGCAGCAGGTTTTGATTATATTTTCAATGCCTATTCTGTTCATTAGTTAATTAATGTTTTCACTACTACACATTGGCGGTACACAGTGTGTATACTCCATGTGGGGAATTGACAGAGGTACACAGCATATCTTAACTCCTTTCTCATCCCCCTTTCCTCCCTCCCTGCCCTCCCTCCATCTCTCCATCCCTTTCCCCTTTGAGAAAGATCTATCTCCTTTCTTTCTATTATCTATCTTTTAATTTGCTCTTTGTTTATATTTTGGATTCCTTATATGAGAGAAACTGTAATTTTTAAATTTGTATGCCTGATTTATTTCATTTAACATTATGCAGCTATTTTCCTAAATGACTCAAGTTTATCTTTGTTTATGGCAGAGTAGTTCTTCACTGTGTGTGAATGCCACATTTTCTTTACCTATTCATCAGTTGATGGATTTACAGGTTCATCTATTATGAGTTATGCTGCTGCAAGCATGGTTATTCACAGGTCACTGTAATCTGATGTCTTTAACTCCTTTGGCAAGGTACCTGGAAGAGAAATAGCTGGGTCAAATGGAGCTTCTAGTTTCAGGTTTTTGAGGAATCTCTATATTGATTTCCATAGTGGTTTTACTAGTTTACATTCCCATCAACAGCATAGAAGGCTTCCTTTTCTTCCACAGCCTTGCCAGTGTTTGCTATTATTTGATTTCTTGATGGCAGCCATTCTTTCTGGGGTAAGATGAAGTCTCAGAGTTGTTTTAATTTGCATTTCTCTAATGGCCAACAATGTTGAGCATTTCTTGATGTATTTATTGGCAATTTGTATGTATTATTTATATTAACTTTTTATTTTGTTCATGTTAGTTCCAAAATGGATTATACTCAAGAGTCTAGTTGTGCAGTCTGAGTCTTTATTGTTACTCTTCATTTTAATCTTACTCATGGTAACTTGCTTCTACACATTATGTAATTGGCTGCTCTGAGTACATATTTCTTGGAATGTTGCTCCTCAGAGACTGAATGAAAGTGCATTCCTCAAAAGAGAGTTTTACTTGTATTCTGCACTACCAAA
>RJWM01032413.1:0-21479 GCA_004363535.1 Dasyprocta punctata | reverse complement strand
ATAAGGAGATAACCTAAGCAAAAGGAAAAATCCACTTATTAAGCCATTCAGAACAGAGCACTATTATCATATGGCGAGTGAAAGACAAAGACAAAAGCGACTGAACAGAGGTTAAGATATTAGCCAACACTGCCAGTTTCACCTTCTGTTAATAGAGCACCAGGTACACTGGATTCATTTACTTCAAAGAAATGAGGCCAATTACCTGCTTTTCTTTCTTCTGTATTTTCATCTTCATCTATTGAAGGAAGGTATTTATTTCTGTAAAACATGAAAAAGAAAAGGATCATGATAAAACCTGAAACAAATTTTAGATTAACCCCAGATTAACTACCACGTATACAAAAAACAAAACAGAGGATTACTTCCACAGAACTTTTATGCCCAACAACACCCAGAACTCTAAGTGCAGTCACAGTCCTACCCAATCAGACCAGACCAGACCAAATCAGACCAGACCACACCATACCATGGTTGGGGACACAGCTCAGCAGTAGAGTACTTGACTTATATACATGAGCCCCTGGGTTCAATTCCCAGCACTGCCAAAAAGAAAGAAAGAAGAAAAAAAAGGAATAAAAAATAATAGCATGAATTTATTGAGAGAAATGAGGAGAAGCCAGGTGTGAAGGCACACACCTGTAATTCCAGCACTTGGCAGGCTGAGGCAGGAGAATCCCCCACGAGTTCGAGGCCAGCCTGGCTACATAAGCAAGTTCAAGGCCAGCCTGCACTCCACAGTGAGACTCTGTCTCAAAAACAAACAAACAAACAAACAAGGAAAAAGGGTGACAATAAAACAAGCCCTTGTCCCTTTTGGGAGAAAAACAATAAGTAACGTTTACAATGAACAAATTACTGCAATAAAATGGAAATACAAAAATACAGACAATAAGAGATGTAAGAGGGGTTCAAAGTAATTCTCTCAACCAGGAGTTGGTGCTAAGATGGGGAAAGTCACTCACATTTCATCATACACTCTCCTATATTACGTTTTAAACCATGTGCGTATATTACATAATGAAATAAATCCACTATAACACGTTATGTTTTTTATTTGACAGAATTTATTCTATTCTAGACTTAAATTCCCATTATCATAAACAGCTAAATTAGGTGGAAATATTATAAACAGCCTGACAAGGCTGGCCCTCCAGGGAGTCACCGCAGAGGATGAGAATACATTACAACTGTGGCTGGAGGCACATCTGTCAAAGGCCAGGCCTCAAGGTAAAGATGTAATGACCAGCCCTATGCTTTTCTGAGGGGTAAACAATAAACTGAAGACTATACTCACCTGGCCCAATAAAGTCTAGATATGTTATCAGTCACCCTCATAGGTGACCAGGACCTCCTGATCCATTCCATCCTAAAAAAGCCTTCGTTCCTTCCATGTACCCTTGCTATGTAACCCATTTCCCTATTGGACCAATATTAGGTAAGCAGTTTTACTTGTAATCCTATAGGTTGATAACAGTTTGACCCACATTGTACTCACATTGTGACTTTGACAAAGGGTCTCAATGGCAACCCACTTTCGAGTTCCCTTCTGTCTCTCAAGAGCTATCTCTCTCAATAAATTTTTCCTATTCTTAACCTCTGTTGTTCTTTAAAATTCATTCTTCAATTTTGGGGAACACAAATTCAGTGTATCTGGCATCTAGCAGGTTGGCAACTACTTTCCCCTCCCCACTTCTGTATCACCATCTCCACTCCAATCATAGTGTCTTTCAAGACACTGAAGTGGTAACAAATAATGACTTGTGAAGACTCCAAGAGCCCAGCTTTAAGATGCAGTGAGCAGTCTGGAGATAAGAAACCCAGAATTAGGGACTGCCTAGATCACTAACCACAAGACTGGGAAGGAGGTAGGACTGAAGCAAGTACAGGTCACTAACTACAAGTACTGCCTCAGGTATGAAACTCTTACCTTTCTCATATAAACAATGGTGCAATCAAAGAATCCTGGCTTCTGATTGCAGGTTTGATGTAGGTAAGTGCCTCACACTTTTGGTTTACTTGGATTTCCTGGACATCCTACACAGACTCAGAACACTAAACACCCAGGAAAATATCCAGGAGACACACAATTATCTCTTGATCAAATTGATGTTAATTAGTTTGATTTAATTATCCTGTACTACATTCATAAATCCTAACATCATCCTGTATCCCATAAATACAAACAAGCATCATTTGTCAATTTACAACAAAATTTTATTTTTATTTTTATTAGTGCATTTGGAGTATATAATGATTACATTAACTATAGGAAGTTGGTACATATATATAACACATCTTAATTATTTTTTTTAACTCGAAAAGAATTAGAAGTGAGATAATCCTAATTGGAAGTGACATATTTGATATAAACAGAAGAGTGAATGATTTGTGATTCTAATCATCCTTGGTACCATAGGATGAATGAATGAATTTACAGTTCATCATTTTAATGTCCACCAATTTTTTTTTTTCCTCTAAGAGTTTGAAGGCATTTTCTATAAAAGGGGCCATAAAATGTCATGGATTCTCCCTAACAACTACCTACAGGGATACTACAGTTTGCAGAGTGCACACTGCCAAGGAGGTCCAAAGCTGGACAGTGGGCAGGGTGCAGGAGGGCAGAGAACTGGTTCAATCAGGAAAAGGAAAGTTCTGCTAGTAAATGATGCTTCTAAGAATCACTGCAAGGGTTAGTATTAGATGAAGCAATTATTCGCCAGCAATTATTCACCCAGAAAGCAATCAGTGACCGGAATATGATAAGTGCTCCGAATTACAATGGGTAGAACTTAAAAGAATATTGTCTCTTAAGTTTCATTACACTGGAGTCAGTTCTGGGTACACTGGAGTACAAGTTCCTCTTTTTTATTTCTCAACTTAAATTCTCAGACCTAGAAAACTGACATTTTTAACCATCACAAACTAAAAAAACTCCAAAATGTAGAAAGAAGTTTGAAAAAAAAATTCCAGCTAATAAAAGAGTACCATTGATAGTAAGACATATGTGTTCAAATACAACTCTGCCAAACAAAACTGAATCACTTAAAAATACCGAACAATTATATCAATGCCAAGAAAAATTACTTTTCAATATATAAAGAGTTGATACAAACCAGGCATGGTAGCACACACTTGTAATCCCAGCACTTGGAAGACTGTGGCAGCATCACCTGAGTTTGAAGCCAGTCTGGGCTACATAGTGAGTTCAAGGCTGTCCTGAATTACATAGTGAGACCCTGTCTAAAATACTTACTAAATAAATAAATAAAACGAACAGAGCTGATACAAACCCAAAGCAGTGCAAACATCAAAAAACATATTTTCTCATTCTGCGTCACAAACAACATATAAATAAGGACCCCAACATTATCAAGAATGTGGGAAAACAGGTCCTACTTATCACTACTAATGCCACTTTTAATTGTTCCAAGTTTTCTGAAGATCACTCAGGCAATGTACCACTAGGTCTATAAACAGTTCCAATATTTTTATATGCTAGTTGCAAGGAATCTATTCCCAGGAAATGAGTCAGGAGGAAACATACCTGAGTTTTAGAGAAAGCTCAGGGATGAGGTGGGTGCAGTGTGAAAATGCCTATCACAGCAGAGCTTGCTTGGGTCCTGGAGAAGGGACACTACTCCTCATAGCTGTGTTATAATAGCCTGGAAAAAGTTATAAAAGATAGGTGAACTCAGGCTTGAAAGACTGGGAAGGAGGTAGGACTGAAGCAAGTACAGGGTGAAAGAAAGGAGGTGGTGAAAGATTCTAAACTAACCCTTTCCCTCTCATTTCACTGTATCCTAAAAGAGAATGCATGTCTATGTGAAACCTAAGTGTGAATGATATTACTCCAAGATTAGTGCTTCACTTCACCAAAAGCAATCCTTTACAAAACTCAACATATTGTTGTCAAATGTCTTCCAGAACCCTTATAGATACCACACACCAATATGCTGCGACCCCACAATTACCAGATGTCATCAACATCAATAGGTGTTTAACAAGCATTCACTGACTGTTACTTCTCTGAAGAGCACCACACAATTTATAAACAGTCTCTTAAATTACCTCTACTTTTTAAGACTTTTTATGGCACATGTTCTAAAAAAAAATGAAACTGATCTTTTTGTAAAGCTACATCTTAGTACCAAGAATACATGAATAGACACACCTTAAAGCCTGTACCTCTGCGCAACACTGGAAAAGATTCCATGACTGTTGCTGTATTGTCATCACTGAGAAGTTGTGATTAGAGAGCCTTTTGACTCAATAAGAACAAATCAAACTAATTTCAGGCCTCCAACACTTAATTAGAAACATACACAATTCTAAAACTCCCAACTGTGTGGGCAAGCCAGAAAATTTGTTGCAGTATTTAATTACCTTTCTGAGAAGACATGCTTTTGATAATATAAAACAGAAACAATATAAGAGTTCCCATTCCTTCCAACATTCACCCACCCAACAATGCTCCTACTTTTTCTTTTTAAACAGGGAGACAGATTCCAATAAGAACATCTGGGGGGGGGGGAATATATATATATCTCCTTCTAGTTCAAAAATTCTGCCCAATAGTGCTTGTGCCATTTCCAAGTTCCTCAATGCTATATTACAAACACTAAAAAATAACAAAACATCATTTTCATACTATTCAATCACCATTTATCCTCAGAAATCATTCAAATTCACTGTATCTTGAGAACTGCTGTCTTAAGAATCCCGGCTCCATACAAGGGTCTATTTTAGTACTGGAGTGTGTGTTTTGGCAAACAAAGACAAGTGCACACACAGCAGACCCCTCTCAGCCCTTTACACTCACAAAACACAACAGTAGATACAGCTGACAACAGTAAGGATGAAGACCTTTGCTTCCACCTCCTACAACTCTATCATACACTGATAAGATGCAACTTTAAAAATCAGACACCCCTAGATTTTCCTCAACCACTATGTATTAATGCCTTCTCTCAACCTTGAGGCTAGTTTCTACTAAGCACCACTGTAACAATAACAAGTATAAGTGGGTTATCCACACTGTCATAGGGTGGAGACCCTAGGGAGCAGAAATAGAACACAAGAAGCAACTTACCTGGGAAAAGTTAAATGCAGAGGTGCTGCGTATGGTGGTACACGCCTGTTATCCCAGCACTCAGGAGGCTGAGGCACAAGGATCATGAGTTGGAGGCCACCCTTGCCTACATAGGGAGTTAAAGGTCAGCCTGAACTGCACAGCCAGACCCCATCTCAAAAAAAAAGAAAGAAAAAAAGAAAGAAAGAAAGAAAGAAAGAAAGATAAACAGAGAGAGAGAGAAAGAGAGAGAGAGAGAGAGCAAGCAAGCAAGCAATCAGAGCTGTCCTGGGGAACGTCACCTTCCTGAAACCTCTCTGCCCAAGCCTCTTTCTAAGATTCTTGACTACAAAGATCTAGTGGTGGGAAAGCGCTCAGCTTCCTACTTTCTTACTCTAGTAACCTCCGTAACTCAAAATGGACAATTTTTTTTTTTTTTTTTTTTTTTTTTTTTGGCGGCACCGGGGATTGAACTCACAACCTCGCGCCTGCCAGGGCAGGTGCTTAAGGCATTGAGCCAAACTCCCGACCCTGGTTTTTTGAGGCAGGGTCGCACTATGTAGCTCAGGCCGGCCTTGCGCTCGCGTTGTAGCCCAAGCCGGCCTCGAACTCACAACGCTCCTCCTCCTACCTCAGCCTCCCGAGTGCTGGGATTAAAGGCGTGCACCACCACGCCCGGCGAAAATGGACAAATGTAACTATGTCTTTTGCTAGGTTTGAAAGAATATATAGGAGGTATCTTAATAGCAAGGGGTTGTAGAATCAAAAAGCAGAATCTGACTCCAGGTCCCAACAATGTTTAGACATGTAGAACTTCAAGATGTTACTTTGGTCAAATGGTGACAACATCTGCCTCACAGGGTCTTAGGAGAATTAAAAGGAATGCCAAGGTATGATGTCTGTCGCATAGTGAGCTCCACGAACTATATATGGTGGTCACGGGTCCTGCTGGTCCTTAAGGTCTTCTCTCCCTTGTCAGGACAAGGTATCCTCACTCCTGGGGACAACTAACCCTTCTTTCCACCAGGATTTTGGATCCACCCTCTTCCACTGTTCCTCAATTCCTTAATTAGTCTTTCCTTGTTTTACTTAGGACTCTCCTGGAATGTTACCTCAACAGTGATGTCTTCTATAGCCACCCTGTAGGAAACAGCATCTTTACTTCCCTCACTCATTATTCGATTCTAATTTAGTTTTATTCCTGACACATGTTATTCCCTGGCATTCTGTCTATTGGTAAGGGTTTATTAGCTGTATCTGTCACATACACACACACTGGAATGTTAGCTGTTTTGCTCATGCTACACTCCCAGAGCCTGGAATAGCAGGAGCTTGTAGCAGATGTTCAGTGAACATTTGCTGGGTGGAAGGATCATTTCCCCTCCTAAAATTATCACTAAACTTCTCCCTTTCCATAATTCTCTTTGCAACAAAGAAACAGGTTTAACTTAAAATAGTAACAACAGTAACAAATCTTCTACATACCTGAAATTTCACTTCCTCTCATATACTTCCCTTAAGCTGTTTTTAGCAATGATTCCCTTATTACTCTCACTTCCGTGCAGTATTTTAAAGTGTGGACCACTTACAGTTAAGATTTTCATCTAACTGGTTTCTCAAAGGTCATTCTTTCCTGATTTCCCACCAATTGCAGGCTTCCAGGCTCTGCTTCCTCCTAGATTCCTCCTATTATAAGTTTAACCCTAAAACGTCACTGTTCAATGTTCCCAATACTATGACGGTTCGTAAGTTTTGCATTCAACTCCTAATCTTCATCTCTCTACACAGCACATCTCCAAATTCAAGTCTACCTCCTGATCTCTAAGTGGACATACACAACCAAACCTTGGCCCACTTCTAAGGAGGGATCCCACAGGTACCACCAAGAAACCCTACGATTCTTCAAAACTAACCTTAAAATACCACCCTTCACTTACACACAGATGAACACACACATGCGCGTGCACGCACGCAGGCAGCTGTGTTCCCCACTAGAGTCCCCAGTCCAGCGCTGAGAATCATTCTATTGTTTTTCCTGTTTTTTTTTTTTTTTTTTTTTTTTGAGACAGGGTCTCACTCTGCAGTTCAAGCTGGTCTTGAACTCACTATGTAGCCCAGGCTGGTCTTCAACTCACAGCAATCCTCCTGCCTCAGCCTCCCAAGTGCCTGAGAAACATTCTTGATTCCTTCCTTTAACTCCTTTATAATACCTGAATTCCCTGGGTTCTTCTCAGTCTACACTGATTTATTCCCACATACATACATACATTTACTTACGGCATCATTTTTGCCTTAAATAATTTAAGTGCCTCTCTACTCTCTACGTTGCCTATACCTCACCTGATTACTTTCACTGCTACCAAGAACATTTTGTTAAAATGCAAAGAAAATCAAATTTTATCTTCTCAGTAGGTACTGTCTTCAAAAACAAAACAAAACAAAAATCTCATAATGCAGAGCTCTACCTAAGTAATCTGGCCTCTAAGTCCTTGTTAATTGTTCAGACATTATTTTCCACCTTAAATCCAACTATACTAAACACCTGTAGGGCCTGACACCCTCCCTGATGACACATTCACTCAGGCTGTGTCTGCTTAGAAAACTCCTTTCTCACTCTGCCTGGCCTCTTACCTTCAAAGTTTGGCTCTTGTTCTCCAACTTCACTAAACTCCACAAGAATCTTGTGATAAACACTCATCTGCAGTAGCAACACGTTTTCATCTCTGTGTGTGCCCCTTTCTACTGACTGTCCAGGCACCCTGCAGGAAGGAACCCTGCTCTGCAGAATAGAGTGCAGCATCTGACATATGGATGGGTGCTATGTGATTTTCTGTGGAATGAACGAGTGAATAAATGGGAATGCTGTGTTGACAGAATATGCTTTCAGCTCCCATTTTCTTCATTTCTTTTCCTTTCCTATTTATTTTGTCCAAATCTAATCACATTTCTCAGCATTTGCATTCTTCATTCATACTTTTTCAAAGTATAGTATGTGCTTAGCTTAAGAATAATATAAAGCTTAAAAACAAAACAAAAAATTGCCCTCAACTCTACTCTTCCCCTTCTAATTCACTCTTCCCAGAGGCAATCATTTTAACTTGAACTATTCCTTTTGCTCCTTTCCATCAAGCTAAATCACATGCTCACTAGCTTTTTTCTTTGTTTTAGACATTCTATTGGTTTCTTCTTATAGAACAGGGGTCAGCAAATATTTTTCCATAAAACATCAAATGACAAATATCTTAGGCTTTCGAGGCCATATCAGATAGTCTCAGTTTCAACGACGGTCAACCCTAACTTATTCAAAAGTACCACATTCTAAGACCCTCAGTGGATGCTTCAAAGTACAGATAGTACTGAAACCCACATATATTTTTTCTATACGTATATATCTGTGATGAAGTTTAATTTATAAATTAGGCACAGTCAGAAATTAACAATAAAAAATTAGAGTAACAATATACTGTAATAAAAGTTATATGAATGTCTCCCTCTCACAATAATTTATTATTATTTTTATTTACTTTATTTTACCTTTTCACTTAAGGAAGCACTTATAGCTTTCATTTTTCTCCATATTTGAACTGCCAGCATCATTACTCTCATGCACTGGGGCGACTATTAAGTAAAATAAGGGTTACTTGAACACAACCTGGAAAGCAATCCGGAAATCTGATAAGCAAGATAGCAACAAAGTGACCGATGGGTGGGTAGTATACACAGCAAGGATACGCGAAGAGAAGGGATAATTCATGTCCTGCAGCAGGATGCAGCAGGAAGGCACAAGCTTTCATTAAGCCACTTAGAATGGCGTGCAATTGACAATTTGTAAACTGTTTATTCCTGACATTTTCCATTGAATATTTTTGGGCTACAGTTGACTGTGAATAACTAACCATGGAGAGTGAAATGTTGATGGGGGGTCTATTTTTCTCAATTCTGCTGCAGTGCAAAAGAAGACACAGAGAGTGTATAAACAAATGGACAGGACTGTGTTTCAAAATAACTATAAAAATAGAAGTCCCCTTTTGAAGGAAGAAGAAATGTTATTTTCCCCAAAAATATCACTAGTATTTATTAAATCAAAATTTAATTCACGGCTAAGTTATAAACTATATTGTGCTAAAAAATTTTTTTCTTGTATAAATTTTCTCTAAGGATAATTACCTAATTTTAAAATTTGTTGTAAACTTATACCTAAATACCCCAGTAAATCTTAAAACTCTCAATCTCAGTTCAAATCTTTCCTGTAGTTCATAATATCTGGGGTCAAGCCGGGCGTGGTGGCGCACGCCTTTAATCCCAGCACTCGGGAGGCTGAGGTAGGAGGAGCGTTGTGAGTTCGAGGCCAGCTTGAACTACAACGCGAGCGCAAGGCTGGCCTGAGCTACATAGTGCGACCCTGCCTCAAAAAACCAGGGCCGGGAGTTTGGCTCAGCGGCTTAAGCGCCTGTTCTGGCAGGTGCAAGGTTGTGAGTTTGATCCCCGGTGCTGCAAAAAAATAATTATAATAATAATAATAATATCTGGGGTCTTCCACAGGACTCCTCCATCATTTTCTCCAACAGACTTTACAAACACCTTTCTAGGTTCTTCTTCACCATCCTCCAGGGGACTCACTCCCTTTGTCTCTCTCAAGGGCGGGCTCCCAGGTTTCTGCTCCTTGGGTTTATACCCTCACTTTGGTGAAGCATTCTTCATTTTGGTGAAGACAGCTCTAGGAAATATCTGGATGATGGGTAGGTTACTGAGACCTTCATCTGAGAAAAAGTTTCTATTCTACCATGACAGTTTATTGGCCACAGCAGTAGTGGTGAACCTATCCCACGTGTGCCACAGTGGGCTGTTTGTGTAACTGAAAGCTCTAAGATCTTGGTTCACCATCACTGGGCTACAGCACAAGTTGGAAACTGCTTTCTCTTTGAATTTTCAAGGGCACTGCCTCCATTGTCCTCAAATTTGAACAATTCTTGCTTTCCACTTGCTTCCATGTGATATCTCGTCCCTCTCAAAAACCTTTTAGGGTCAATGATATGCTTTGGGGCTATTTTCATACATGATGTTGGGTAACTGGTAAATTCTCTTAGAATCTGGAATTTCCTTCAGCTCTTTTGGACATGAGAGATCCTCTTGTATTACTTCTTCATAATTCCCTTCCTATTGTCTGTTTGTTTGTTTTAAATAGAACTTGTTACTATATTGGTATGACTGACTTTCTAGATTGCATCTCTGGTTTTTCTCTCTTTTGCAAATATTCTACTTTCTAGGAGGTATCCTCAACTTAATCTTTCAATGCCACTCTTAATTTATTTTATTTTATAGCTAAAACATTTTTAACATTTGATAGTACTTTTTTGTGCTCTACTGTTTTATTTTTATAGCCTATTAAACACTTGCCAACTAACCAACAATGGAAGGGCATTCAAAAGACAGTCTCTTTCCTTTCAAAGAAACATCTCCATACAACTAGAATATTTAAATTTGTACAAAGAAAAGCTTCTCTGTTTTAACGATTTCCTATACATATGTGAACTCTGGATGAGAAGTAATTTTCTGGATTGCATATAGCACCAAAATACACTGAATTTTAAAAATTTGAGATGCCTCAACCTTTTCTTTAGAATACATGAAAAATTATAAAAATAAGATTGTCTGTGAAAGGTTACCTTGTGTATAACTCAGGATAGACAAAATCTGTATGGTGAACTTTTGATGTTCTTCATTACAGGTTAGAGGTAACATACTGTTATGGTTTAAACAGACATGAAATGTCCCCCAAAGGCTCAGGTTGGAAAGCTTGGACTCCAATGCAGCAGTATTTAGAAGCAGGGCCTTTGGAAATTGATCAGATTATGAGGACTCTAATCTCACCAATGGGCTTATTCATTTGATGAATTTGTTGCTTAATGGGAACTGGTGGAAATGCTGGAGGTGGTGGGGCTTAGTTGGAGGAAATGGGAAGCAGGTACACCTCTGAGGAGCACGTTTTGTCTCAGGGCCCCTTTTCCCTGGTTCTGCTTCCCAACCATCATGCAAACAGAACCCTCCTCCATGACGCTCTGCCTCACAACAGGCCCAGAAACAATGAAGCCAAGTGATTATGGACTGAAACCTCTCAAACTGTGAACCTAAATAAATCTTTTATCCCTTAAATTGATTTATCCCCACATTTTGTTTTGTTTTTGGGGACAGGGTCTTGCAATGAGGTTCAAGCTGGCTTTTTACTCACTGTGTAGCCCAAGCTGGCCTTGGATCTGTGCTCATTCTCTTGCCTCATCCTCTTGAGTGTTGGGATTACAGATTATGAGGACTGGCTCTTCACACATTTTTGTCACAACAATGGAAAGCTGACTTAACACATATACCTTAAACTCATGACTACATGTCATAAAGTATTCACATATATAAGACTAAGAGGGTTATGAGGGCAGGGCTCATATCTATTGATTGCTACTGTGTATCTAATACGATGCTACCCTGGTATTTTAACAATGAATAAATATATTCACATTATATATGTATTTATCAAAAGTAGATCAAGAGAAAAGAACCAAACAAGTATAAAGGAAACATGAAGTTTGAACTAAAACTATAAATCCCCCCAAATATAGGTGCCAAACTTGAAACATCAGGCAAATATTACAAGTGACAAGGCATTAGTGCTGTCATTACTTTCAAACTGAAGAAGCCTTCACTTTGCTGACTGTGACGCATGTACTGACATTACTAACATTAATTTAAGACCCTACTCTTCAAAAGACAAGTGTTTGAAACACTCAATATACTGTATAAGAGTAAAAGTTTTTTTACTCTGCAGCATGCTGACAATGTAAGCCAAAAGGCAAACTGAGAATAGTGATTTTAATCCTTGACTGTAAGAAGACAGAACTAGCAGGAGGAGTAACAGTAACCTCCTAGTAAGGTTAAACTCTTGTTATGGAACCAGGTGTGGTGGTACATGCCTGTAATCCCAGCACTCTGGAGGCTGAGGAACGAGGATCTCCAGAAATTCAAAACTACCCTGAGCTACATAGTGAGTTCAAGGCCAGCCTGAACTACATAGTGAGATCCCCATCTCAAAAAACAAAACAAAACAAAAAACCTCTTGTTAAGGACTAAGCCTATTAGAAAAGCCCACTTTGGGAAGTTCTTCAAAGGCCAACTACTGAAGTACAAAGCTTTCACTAACTGGACAAATCTCCTCTGGCTATTTAATTACTACTGACTTTTCCCACTATCTTGTGTTGCTGTAATTCTTCACTATAATCTGTTGTACCTGAGATAATATAAAGGTATAAACTAAGGAAGCTCTCTGTAGTCATTTCAACAATGTTGTACTCACAGAACCAGAACTGAATGGGATCTTCAGTCACACTGCCAAATGTTTTAATTGCTTCAATTTTAATGAGACACATTTTCATAAAACAGGAAGATAAATATCAATTCCAAATCCCAGTTCATCTTTTCAACCAGAGAAAATAATTTCTTATGTCTAATCTGGTGATAATAATCAATGTGCTAGGAAAGAATCATGCCTAACAGGAGCAGAAGCAAGTGGTCAGGCACTTCAGAGTTAGTATTACAGATTACATTATAAGGTAAAATATGGCAGTGCTTTCTGTTGCTTTTAGACCCTACCCATTATAAAACTGATGAAAATCAGTGATTTGTGAAAGCAGGACTGAAGAAACCAATCTTTTGACAGTTAAGCCCACGCAAGGCTCACAGCCCTGAAAATTCAAGTGATGAGAATCTCATGTGGGAAGACAAAGATTTTTGAAATGAAGTTCTATATTCTGCTTCAGGAGGCCTTTTCAGGAGTGTAAAACCTCCTGACTCATTACAGTTTAATTTCTTCAGTGGCAGAACAGTAATACTTGCAGATTGGGATGAAGACATCCAGGTTCTGAACACAAGGGTTGTGTAATTTGGGCAATTTATTCTATCTCCTTGGATCTCTGTTTCTTCAATTGTATAATGGGCATAAAAAGACAATCATGTCAGGATGCTACATGGGTTTTAAAAAGTGTATTCCATTAACATCAAAATAAGAAGCCACCTATACTAAAAAATACAATGAGGCACCAAAATGATTTTGAAGATATTTTCTCTTCATAGTTATCAAAAAAGCATATAAAGATGGAAAAGACAACTCAGAATAGAAATTCTGAAAAGTTATCGGAGGTATTTAAAAAAAAACATAAAAAGAAACAAACTACTGATATACACAACATGGATAAACCTCAAATACATTATTCTGAGGGAGAGAAGTCAAACTGAAAAGACTGCATGCTGCATGATTTCATTTATCTGACATTCTGGAGAACAAAACCTGAAACCCATGACTAAGATAGGACAACAGGGTGAAGGACACTCCCAGTACAGTGATGCTATCATCATTGCACACAGAATCAAAAAGAAACTTGCTATTTTTAAACCTTCATCTGAATCTGGTGCTGTTCACTTAACCAATCATACAATGCTCCTTTTAATCCTTCATTTGCATGTGTGAATAACCAATGAAAAGACACTATTCCTGATCCTTCATTTACATGTAATAGGAAACAAAATTAGTTTCTTGATAGACAGTGTATACATGCCATGAAGCCAAATAAGTGTTTGATAGGACAACTTTCCCCCTGCCTCATTTACAAAAGAGAAAATCCGGGAAACAAAAGACCTCTTTTCTTTATTCTTGAGGGCTGCTGTACCCTTTCTGTCAGTCTACTCTTATTCTGAAGAGTATCCATCTTTTCTACCTTCAATAAAAATCCATTTCCACCACTTTTTCTGTATTCTTTGTTCAATTCTCTGTTTGGGACACCAAGAACTCACAAAGAAGCCCCCACAGGACTCTCCTTCCAGTAACACCACTAGATGGTTAGAAACCCAAAAAATTTTTAGTATACTAATACAGAGAAAAAAAGACAAGACCACACAGCAAAAAAGATAAGCCTGTGGTGAGAATTTTTTCAACCCACGGACAGAATGCACAGGAAGCAATTAAAACACTTGATACATTATCGTTCAAGAGAACCTTAAGAGCACATTTTAAATAAAATGGATTGTCCCTTTAGGTAATGTTACACATAGGAAACAAAGTATTTTACACAAATAATTCATATAGTAGGTACATTAATGTCTTGGGGGATATAACTGTAAGTAATTCTGCTAAACTTCATTTAAATTCTAAATTGTTAAAATTGTTTTGGAGCAATTTATGGTAAGGACAGAATCTACCTGACAGTTATCTAAGACAGTGAGGAACCAAAATCTACGTGTTAAAGAGAATCCTAACTGTTAGGGGGGTGCTTTTCAGAGATGGCTGGATCTAGAGTGTCTGGTGCCAGGATCAAGGGTGTGTGGTTACTACATCAATCCATTAAGGGTGCTGAGTACTACATTTGCCCTAGGGCGGGTAGCCTGCATAAAATATAAGGAACACAAAGAGGACTAGTGTGTTCCCACCTGCCTGTTTACCATCGACTATTTTTTCTCTGTAGTGCCCCTCTTCCATGCCACTCTGCCTTGGAGCCAACCAACTATGGACTGAAACTTCTACAAACCGTGTGCCAAATTCCACATTTACTTGTGGGTGTTGGGTATTTTGTCTCAGCAACAAAAGTAACAAAGACACTAACACAGACATTACTCAGCAGAGATGGGTTCTTACTTGAGATGATAATAATCAAAGAAAAAGCACACATATGTGGTCAGGCTCAGTACTATTCACTCTACAGCACAGAAAAGCCAGGCCAACTGACAAGTCAATTCACAATCTGAAAACCTCTTCTCAATTAAATCTGTGGAATTCCTAGCACTAAAAAAAAAAATCCCTCAAATACTACTTCTACAACTGTTGCATTAAGACAAATTATAAAAAAAAAACCTCAAGATTTTTAAAAAAACTTTTGTCTTTTTGAGATAGGATTTCACTATGTATTTCAGGGTGGCCTTGAACTCACTTTGTAGCTCAGGCTGGCCTGGAACTCAGTGACACCCCTGCCTCAACCTCTCGAGTGCTGGGATTACAGGCATGTGCCACCACACCCAGAAAAATTTTTTAAAAGTTTTCCCAAGCTTTGTTCCTTAAAGAAAAATGGCCACTGTGTTCTCTCCCTCTAGTTCACTCTCTTCCTATATAATGTACTTATTTTCCTACTTTTACTTGGCCCAAACTTACTGTGCAGAACCTGTTTCTTTTCTACTTTTAATAAATGTAAAATTTTGCTACTGTTTGTACTTGTCTGACCAAATCTTTGTTCAGGACAGAAAGAACCTAGAAACTGCCTCTAAAAGGAGACTCCAGCACCCTAAAGCCTACTAACATATTTGGTAAAAAGCCAGCTAGGAGACTAGAAATTCAGGTAATTTAGAACATATATGCCTAAGGACCTGGGCAGAACAAAGGGATAGCCAGTAAAAGTCAACTCAAACTGCTATGAGAATGCCAAAGTACAGCCACCCTTGTACTATTTAGGTAAATGCACAGGACATTGTTTCTTAAGTGGCAAAAGGAGTCTCCAATAGGCAACTCCACCCTAATCTTATGAGATTTTCTAAAGGGGCCCACCTCTAAGCAGGCTCCACACTTCTACAGAGTCAGTGGGCCAACACACCATGATAGACACCCTGCACATCTCAGCCACTTTGCCATTAGGCTGTATCCTTAAAACTTGGGAACAATTTGATCCTGAAGGAATCACAGTGGCCTACAAGGTAAGAGGAGTTCTAAGAAACAATAAAAATAAAAAGGCACCAGGGTCACTCACTTCGCCAGAGATGTCTGACAGTACAATTGAGTCTCATGGAGGATGCTCTGGGTACTCAGCGGGTTTGCATCACTCTGCGGGGGACACCTTCTGAAGAACCCCATACCTATTTTCTCTCTCCATAGGTCCCACACAGTTAGCTGGAGACACAGGGGCTCCACCCTTGTCTTTACTATTGTAATACTATTTGGGTCCAGTACCTAAGGAATGGTGAGAGATGGGTATAAAATAGTAGTCTAAATTCTTCAGTTAAATCCTTTTTATTTTATTTTTTTCTGCCTTGCAAAAGGCAAGAAAAGTGGTGTGAAATCCCTATGTTCAGGCTTTTAGGGCTCCTTATTTCTGTAAAGACCCAAGTATTAGTAGGCCACAGTATTTAAAGTGGCTTCCCAAGGAAAAAAATGTCTGTTCCCAGATGCCTATGTATCTATCTCTTAGGAGGCTATAGGTCTCTCTTACCTGTTTCCACCAGAGACTAGCACCCCAGAAAGACCCAGTGTTTTAGGAAGACTTTGCTATGTTTGCAGATAGGTCCTCAGGACCTTATGATCCAACTGCAGGACACAGCCTTTTCTGTGTTCGACAATCAAGACCTAGATGAGGACAAAAGGGCTAAGGATTTTTTTTTTTAAGGCCAAAATTATGTCTGTTGCAATTGGCAATGCTTTAAGCATGCCCAAGTTGACCAATGGAAAGCACAGGCCAAACACAGATTGCAAGAAAACTGAACACTGGACAAACGACCGTACCAAGTCACTGTCTGGGCTCTGCTCAATGTGTCAGGTGGCTGATGTGCCTGACTCATGACACTGAAGGATTGAGTGTCACCACTCCCAGAAAGGGGCTAGGCCACCCAAAATCCTTGTTCTGTTTTGATAAAGAGGACTGAAGAAGCCTGGGGTGACCTGCAATGCCCTAGTCCAAGGATAGCTCCAACTCCTCCAAGAAACCCTGGGTCACTCTTGATTCACAGGTAAGCAATTTCAAGTCCTCTAGTTTCTGTTTTAATGCCCTTCTTTGGGAAACCCTTCTCCGGATTTGTAGGCATAATTGGGATCAAGGAGCATCGTAGTCAGAGGTTTGCTAGTCCCACTTTGCAAGCAGCATGACTATAATGCCAGCACTCAGCAGGACGAAGCAGGAGGATCACCAAGAGTCGGAGGCCAGCCTGGGCTACATAATGTGTTCAAGGTCATCCTTAACTACATAACAAGACCCTGTCTCCAAAAAAAAAAAAAAAGTTCTCGTAAAAGCAAATAAAGACAGCTTTTGAAAAAACAGTAGTATATATGGCTGACAATAGAAATCTCCTGCCAAACAGATGATACTGTATAATGTCCTGCTTCTCTGAATCTGGTTGCTCTACAGTAAAGGCAACATGTAGAATACTTAGGAGGGCAGTTGCTCTTTGGGAATCAAATCTGGGGGTCTCACACAAGCAAAGCAAGCACTGTACCACTGAGCCACACACTATACCTTATGCAAATTTACACCAATTCACTACAATCTGTTAACACCACCCTACACTATGTGTAATCTTCTAATTTGCATATATATTGGTATAGAGTGGCCACCTATTTTTGATTCATATTATATTAGCAAACAACACACTGTTAAAACTACTGACTTCTAACACCTAGTTACTTGCCTAGAAGTAACAGGTGGCAAGTTTTCAGGCAGTGACCTGCCCATCCACAACCGTGAGGAGGTGTGGTTCACTAATGGAAGGAGCTTTGTCCAAGAAGGCTGTCCAAAGGCAGGTTATGTAATTATCAGTTCACAACAAGTCACTGAGGCCACACCCCTCCTCCTAGGGACCTCTGTTCAAAAAACAGAGTCCGTCACTCTTACTTGGGCATTGATATTAGGAAAAGGCAAAAGGCTAAATATCTCTATAGACTCCAAATATGCCTTTCTGGTGCTACATGCCCATGCAATAATCTGGAAAGGAAAAAAAAAAAAAGAGCTTGCTAACAAGAAATCATCTACAAAACAGGAAATTCTACAACTCTTAAAGGTAGTCTATTTTCCTGAACAGGTCACTGTCACTTATTGCAAGGAACCTCCCCCCCAAAAAGGCCTAAAGTCTGTGGGAAATCAAAAGGCTGGTAGACAGGCAAGAAAGGTAGCCATATTGCCCCTCAAGACCCTAGTAGTATTTCCAGTTCCTGAAGGAACATTATGGTCTTGCCTCAAGGAACACAGTGAAAAGCTGTAAAAATCCTATATGGGATATGGTTATTTGAATCTTCACAGGAAGAAAGCTACTTCTGTGAACATGTGAAAAGACTTGAGGTCCCTCTTCAAAAAGCAAAACTCCAGTACTGTTCTAGGTATGATAAATAAGCAGGAACATGTAATGAAGCTCCTGTTTTTAATCAGAGCCATAATGTAGGTAATCTTACTAATACTATGGCTCTCAGGCTCTTGATAATCTATCTAACATCTCTCTTTGCCATACTGTCTCCTCCACAGGAAGCATGGGAATCTGAACTGCTACTCCTCACATTTGGGCTCTACCTTGCCAATCTAACAGTAAAGTTACTTTCTTTCTCCCATGGAATGGATATCTCAAGAGTTACTAATTATTTTCTCATTGTTTTCTGATAGGATTTTTTTCCTTCAACCCAGTCAGTGAGCCACAACACCCCAAGGTAGTTAAAGAATACATAACCCCCAGTAGGTAGGGCACACAGCCCCTTTCAGGAGGAAGAAGTTACAGTGTATGAAGGCAGGGATCTCCACTCCCTCAACACCCCAAAAAGAATTGATGCCTTCTAGGTCTCTCAGGGGAAAATGAGGCAGGAGATTAGGAATGACAAAGCTGGCTGGGGAAGCAGGTGTGACCTGTTAATTACAAAATCCCAGGCACATGCCCAAACATGGACTTCTCAGCTAGGACTCAAGCAGGTTTTTGATAGGATGGCCTACACCTGACGTCGGCCTGAGTGGGTGATACAAAAAGGGCAACAGACAATGAATTCTTTGCTACTGAGTTCTCTCACTGTAGTCTACTCTCTTCCTGTAGATCACACTTTGTGCCCCTACTTTTATTTGGCTCAAACTCACTTGACAGAGCCTGTTTCTTTTCATAATTTTAATAAATGTAAAATTTTGCTACCATTAAAAAAAAGACAAATGGATTCTGATCTGACACAAATTTCCTTCTATTCAGGTTTTGCAGGTAATACCCTGGAAGCTACTTCCAAATCCTCTGCAAAGCCAGGAGGATGCTGGATTCATAGTCATCTCAGCCTCCCATAAACTAACCTGCGTTTTACTTCGGGACTGACAACCTCTGTTTTATAGAACTTAAAAAAGGTTAAACTCTGGATTTTTAAAAATGAAAAACAGTTCCTAATGCTCTCTCATCCCCAGTTCCAGTTCCAACTTCCCTTCAACCTAAAAGGATGACAGTACTGATATAGGAGATAGGGTGTGACAAAACTGGCTGGGGAAATAATCATAAGAACCCAGAGCAACTCAAGGACCCCGTATGTGGGACTTCTTGTGAGCTCCCACTGAGATGTGGACAGCATAGAAAAAGAGCAGCCATCAGCAGAAACGCTATCCTGTGTGAGTTTGCATGATAGTCCACACTGCAGTATCTGTCAGACATGGTCTGTGCTTTTATTTTTTGCTTTTACCCTCTTTTTCTCTTTGTTCACCCAAGTTCACTCTGCAGAGCTGGTTTCTCCCATACAAGTTTATCCCACACTTTGCAAATAAACTTTTTGACACCACTATTGGCTTGTTTCGTCCAATTCTCTGTTCAAGACAACAAGAACCTGGAATACTTTTGATTGGAAAGTCATTTCTAAGCAAATCACCCAACAATAGTACTGAGGTCATTGCAAAACTAACTTATGAGGGAATACATAACTTGAGATGCCAGGTGATATGATGACTGTATATAAAATATTCTCATAATAGGTTTTGCATGTTCACCTCACATGCAGAAGGCTCAAACAAATCTTTCCAAAAAGTGAAACTTTCTTTCAAAAGAACAAAAATAAAAAGCTTTCTTCTGGGCATGGTGTCTTCTTTCTAGATTCTATATCCAATCCCAAAATCCACATTCACTCCCCAACTGTGTAGTATCCTAAGATTTCACTCCCAGAATTATCTACTCCTGAACAAACCACAGCACTGAGCTATAAATGCACAGCAAAATGCAACTTTAAAAGTTAGATTTTTTTCAAGCAACTTCTGCAAACTTTCTCCTGCTGAACACATAACCAACACCCACTTAATCCTTGGCCCAGAAGAAATGACAGAATGTGCAGATGCTGGTCCCAGGAGGTCAGAGCCCAGTTTCCTTTCCCCAAGACCGGGGAGGATAAGCTGAAGTGATAAAGCAAGTATGGAGATCTATGTTATCTCTGCGCGCCTCTTCCCCTTTTCTCCTTACTATAAAAGACCCATTCCTACCTGTACATGATGAGACGGTGATTTGAGGCAAATGGGTCCCTCCATATCCTCAAAACTAGCTCTGAAAAAAATTTTTTTTCCTTTTTAACAAAACATATACCTCCTTTGATTTGGTGAGTGGTGAGCAGACAAGCCTGAGTGTATGACCTGAGTGTCTGGCAACAGAATGACAGCATACAATGCTTCATAGAAGGCCTCATAAGTAACGATCTGATCCCAAAAGAAAGATAGTCTGATAATACTTTTGTTGAATGAATTACATCTCTTATTTTGGACATAAATTAAATAACTCTCAAAGCCTGATTTCAAAAATTTTTAAAAATTGTATACCATGGAGTTTATGCTAATTCTATTTTAGACAGGCCCCTGTTTTTAGATTTTGAATGTAAATCTAAATTATTTTTTGAATCAGAATGTGTCACACATATATAATATACATTATAAATTACAGCTCTTCATATCTGCACACAGACCTATAAATAGCACCCAAAAACCAAACATCTACACTCCTTCCTGGTTGCTACTATTTTTTCCTACCAGTAGCTATGAGTCTGAAACTACTAGTGTAGATTAATTTTGCATATTTTTGTGCCTTGTTAAAGTGAAATTAGACAACATTCATTCTTGTGTCCTGCTTCTGCACCAGTTATCAATTTATTGCCTCTCCAAACACCTTCAGTACTGCTTTATGACAATGGCCTGCACTTGCATTTCTCCTGAACAGACCACGATGCTATGTGTGGTCAGTAGAGGGAGCTGGAGGGACACTTAAGTGGAAAGGGAGCTTCTCTGTGGTTCTAGTGCAGTGTCTTGGCTCGTCCTTGATCTTGCCCCGTGGGCACCAGTGGAGTATGTGAGGATATGTGGTGTTACTCTGCTCCAGTCACATACCTAAAGCACACAGTCCCTCAGCAACCACAGGCTGCGATCTGGGGCTGGTGACCATCTTCCTGTGGTCCTCCAGACATAGACCCTAGATTCTAGATCAATAACCCTGACTGCTTCCCCTCACTTACATGACAAAGAATTGTTTTTCCTACAGCCCTCCCAGCCTCCACACCATGTGTTGTAGACATTGGGGCTACAGAAGCATAACAATTCCCACTGCATGCCAGCCCACCAGACTTGGCTTATCTGGACCCTGAAAAGTTGTATCCTGTGACCTTTATAATATGGGCGCTGAATTCTCTAAGCTTGTGCTCCCT
>RJWM01032412.1:0-21495 GCA_004363535.1 Dasyprocta punctata | reverse complement strand
GGTCCTGATATCAGGACCCCAGAGGGCAGTCCATATTGCTTCCTGATCCGTGCCTGCCTCGCGCGAGCCGGGCGGGGGTCCCGGAGGGGCCCTACTCGTTCTCCTCCAAGGTCCTGGGATCAGGATCTCAGAGGGCAGTCCATATTGCTTCCTGATCCGTGCCTACGCCGTGCAGGCTGGGCGGGGGTCCCAGAGGGGCCCTACTCGTTCTCCTCCAAGGTCCTGGGCTCAGGATAAGTTTCACTTTGGAATGAACAGTTTTATTACATGTTGTTTAATAAAATGTGCCATATTTTTGGTATGCCATATCATGATTTATTATGAGGAAAACTGGATAATGTCATGTTGGAGACTAGTTTATAAACTATGCCAGTCTGTTTATTGTATTTACATAGCTTAAAGTTCTGTTTTCATTAAAATATTTTGAAGTAAAAATGTGAGAAAGAAGAGTGGGCACCCGTGGTTAATGTGACTGATTCTGTTGATTTCATAAACATGTGGAGACTATGAGGCTTAACTTTGATTGTTACAAAGTAACAAAGAGGTTTTTTCCTCAAAGTTTTTAAGTTATGCTTTATTCTTTTCTGATATGATAGAATTGTGGCACCCAAGTATGTATCCCCTATCCATGGAAGCAGTGGAGGACAAAGCCAAATGCTTAGTGTACTCTTTACTGATAATGTGCAGTCTAGATTTTAGAATTCTCTTCTTTGGCTCCAGAGGCTCTGAACTCCTTGTAGCCAGACGCAAGGTCCTGGCACACTGGGCCGAGCTGCCTGGGTCCCAGAGATTCTGATCGCCACCCAGTAAGGTGGAAGGTCCAGTGCCACACTCTGGGAGTGGGCCCTCACTAGGTGCACAGAGGATTGAGCTGTGCCAAGCCCAGTGTCCCAGCACAATCCATCAGGGGAACACCTGGCCAGCCTCACAGGACACAGAGGTACTCAGTGCAGCCCAAACCAGAGCCCCAGAGCTGCTCATCAGGGAATGGCCAGAGTAGCCTCAGGACCTTTGAGAATTTGAGCTCTGCCCATTAGAACACAAGGCACCAGCTCCATTGTTCAGGGTTGTGGCCATGCAGCAGGTCCTGGAGGTTGCAAACTCTGCCCAACCAGGAGCAAGACACTGGCACCGTGTGCCAGGGGCATGTCTAGGCTTTCCCCACGCTCCAGAGACTCTGAATTCCTCACAGCCAGATGCCAGGTCCTGGTGATGCCACACTCTGGGGTGCACTCCGCCTAGCTGCCTGGATTCTGAACTCCACCCAGTCATACACAAGGCCTCAGCAACCACAACCCAGGTGTGCGTCTCTGCTAGCCACCTGGGTTGCAGAGGTTCTGAACACTACACAGCCGGGTTCTAGGCCCCGGCAACAAGCTCCAGGGGTGTGCCCCTGCTAACTGCAGGGAGGATACAAACTTTGTCCAGCACAGCGTCACAGAGAAACCCAACAAATTACATCAGGGGAACACACGGCCAGCCTCACAGACTACAGAGCACGAGGATCCAGCACCATAGCCTGGGGGTGTGTCCCAGCTAGCCAAAGAGATATTGGAGAATTGAAGCTCTACCCAGCACAGTGTTTCAGTGCAATCCATTGGGAGGCTGCCTGCCCAGCCACACAGGTCCCAGAAGAAAATGACAGAATGAAAGAGCAAGAGGCAGCCTCAGTCCCTCAGTCCACTGAGAACAAACCCAAGAGACACTGAAATGGAAGACACTAGAAATTGCACAACTGAACTTTCTGAAATGACAGCAACTAAAGTAAAGAAACAACTCTGTGAAGGTACAGAGAAAATCAGATCAGAAATAATCTGTCAAGTAAAAAAAATGAAATGACAAACATTATGAAAAAAATGCTGTGTGTATCTAGAAAAGATCAAGATGAAAAAATAGAAGAACATAAGAAAATGATGGAAACTTTGAATGAACAAAATAAGACACAAATAGAATGCATAAAACAGATTCAAAAGGAAATTCAGGAAACTAAAAATTCCATGGAATGTTGGCAGAACTGCTTGAATGAAGCTGAAGGTAGAGTCTCAGACCTGGAAGATAGCATGGAAGCTTAAAATCATGAAAGAAAAGATCTCTTAAAAATAATAAGGAACCAGGAAACAACAATTCAACACCTGCAAGATGATGCCAAGAGAAATACCATAAGATAAATAGGCGTCAGTGAAAAAGCAGGGGTCAATATGAATGACCTGTGAAGACTATTTGCAGAAATACTAGCAGAAAATTTTCCAAACGTGGAAAGAGAATCTGATGTACAGGTAAATGAGGCATACAGAACCCCAATTAACCATCACCAAAATAAATCTTCACCCTGATATATAATAATTAGGGTATCAGAAATACAGCAGAAGAACAATACTAAAAGCTGTCAGAGAAAAGAAACAGATCACCTATGAAGGAAAGCCTATCAAAATCATGGAACACTTCTCAACACAAAGCTTCAAGTCAAGAAGAGCTTGGAGTGAAGTATTTCAAATCCTGAAAGAAAACAGCTTTCAACCCAGATTGATGTATCCTGCAAAACTATGTTTAAAAATTGATGGAAAAATAAGATACTTCCATGACAGAGAACAACTGAAGAAATTTATGGCCACCAAACCAACACTACAAAGAGTACTGAAAAGCACTGTAGAAAGAGACAAAGATAGCCACAATCTTAAGAACAACAACAAAAGGAAACTGCTAAGCAGAGCAAAAAATTAAACAGAAAACATAGAAAACCAACAACAGAAAGATATCGTGACAGGGATGAGTCAGTACATATCAGTTATATCAATCAATGTAAATGGTCTCAACTCACCAATAAAAAGAAACAGACTAGCAGAGTGGGTTAAGAAACAAAACCCAACAACATGCTGTGTACAAGAAACACATTTCACTTAAAAGGAAATTCACAGACTAAAAATCAAAGGCTGGAAAACAATACTCCATGCAACAGAAACTCAGAAAAAGCCGGGGTAGCTATTACGTTTGCAAACAGTGTGAACTTCAAACCGAGAATGATCAAAAGAGATAAAGAAGGTCACTACATACTTGTTAGGGGAAAACTTCAAGGGGAAGAGATTACAATCATAAATGCATATGCACCTAGTATGGGATCACCCAACTATGTTAGACAATTCTTAATAGACATGAAAAACCAAATAAACAATAATACAGATATAACGGGAGACCTTAACCACCCCACTGTCACAAAGAGACAGATGAACCAAACAATCATCAAAGAAATAATAGAACTGAATCAAACTTGTGAACAAATGGACCTAGTAGATGTGTACCAAGTGCTCCACCCATCAATGTCAGAGTACACGTTCTTCTCAGCTGCACATGGGTCATTCTCTAAAATAGATCATATACTGGTCCACAGAACATTCTTAAGTAAATGCAAAGAAACTGAAATAATTCATGCATATTATTTGACCATAGCACAGTAAAATTGGAAATGAATGACAAAAAAACCCACAAGAAACCCACAAACACATGGAAATTACATAGTACTCTCCTAAACAATCAATGAGTCACAGAAAAAATTAAAGAAATTAAATAATATCTACAGTTGAACAAAAATGCAAATACAAATTACCAGAACCTGTGGGACACAATGAAAGCAGTTCTCAGAGGGAAATTTATTGCACAAAATCCCACATCAGAAAAATGAAAAGAATACACATAAACAACCTCATGATGCTTCTCTAACTTCTAGAAAAAGAAGAGCAAGTCAAGTCCAAAGCCCAAAGAAGGGAAGAAATTATAAACATCGGAGCAGAAATTAATACAATTGAAACTAGGGAAACAATACCAAGAGTTAATGAATTGAAGAGTTGGTTCTTTGAAAGAGTAAATAAAATTGATAAACCCCTAGCCAATCTTATCAAAAGGAGGAAAGAAAAAACTCAGATCCATGCAATAAGAAATGAAAAGGGTGAAATCACTGCGGACCCTGTGAAAATACAGAAGATCACGAATACCTACTTTGAAAACCTTTACTCACATAGATTCGAGGTAACACAGAAGAAATGGACAGATTCCTAGAAACCTATGAATTACCAAAGCTGAATCAAGAAGATGTAAAACTGCTGAATAGCCCAATTTCAGTTAATGAAATTGAAAATGTAATCAGAACCTTCCCAACAAAGAAAAGCCCAGGTCCTGATGGATTCACTGCTGAATTCTACCAGAAATTTAGGGAAGATTTAATGCTAACACTCCTCAAACTCTTTAAGAAAATCGAAAGGAAAGAAAGTCTCTGTAACTCATTCCTGGAAGCAAGTATTATCTTAATACCAAAACCAGAGATAGACCCAACCAAAAAAAGAGAACTACAAGCCAATCTCCCTAATGAACATAGATGCAAAAATCCTCAATAAAATACTGGCAAGTAGAATACAGCAAGTTATCAGGAAGACTATATACCATGATCAAGTGGGATTTATCCCAGGAATGCAGGGATGATTCCACATACGCAAGTCAATAAATATAATGCACCATATCGACGGACCAAGAACAAGAATCACGTGAACACCTCAATAGATGCAGAAATAGCTTTTGACAAAACCCAACACTCATTCATGATAAAAACCCTACAGAAAATTGAAATAGATGGTCTTTCCCTCAACCTGATAAAAGCCATGTATCATAAACCAACAGCCAACATCTTACTAAATAGGCAAACACTGAAAACTTTCAGCCTAAAATCAGGAACAAGACAAGGGTGTCCATTAGCACCGTTCCTATTCAGTATAATTCTGGAAATATTTGCCGGAGCAGTTAGATGAGAAAGAAATAAAATGAATAAGGATAGGAGAGGAAGAAGTAAAATTAGCATTATATGCAGATGATATGATACTCTACATAGAAGACCCCCAAAAATCCATTGAAAGACTTCAAGATGTAATATCCAAATTCAGAAATGTTGCTGGATACAAGGTCAACACTCAACAATGAATAGCATCCTTGTACACAAACAACAAACACAGAGAGAGAAATAATGGAAACCATACCCTTCACTATAGCATCTGAAAGATTGAAGTACTTAGGAATCAATCTAACAAAGGAAGTAAAAGATCTATGCAGTGAAAATTACATTACTCTGAAAAAGGAAATCGAAGAGGATTTCAGAAAATGGAAAGATATTCCCTGTTCATGGATAGGAAGAACAGACTTCGTGAAAATGGCCATTCTCCTGAAATTGTTATACAGATTTAATGCAATCCCAATCAAAATACCAGTCAGATGTCTCACAGACCTAGAAAAATCATTCCTGAAATTCATCTGGAACCAGAAGAGACCTATAATAGCAAAGACAATTCTGGACAACAAAGGTAAGGCAGGAGGCATCACAATCCCTGACTTGAAACTGTATTACAAAGCTACTGTGATAAAATCAGCATGGTACTGGAATCAAAACAGACTTGAAGATCAGTGGAATGGATTAGAATATACAGCCGCAACTACAAACACACTGAGCCACCTCATCCTTGACAAAGTGGCCAATCATGTACATTGGAAGAAAGGCAGCCTCTTTAACAAATGGTGCTGGAAAAACCAGCTGTCCCTATTCCATAAACTAAAATTAGATTCATGTCTATCACCGTGCACAAAACTAAAGTCAAAATGGATCAAAGATCTGAATATTAAAACAGAGACACTAAATTTGCTGGAAGACAAAGTAGGTAAAAATCTAGATAAGAGTAGGCAGAGAGTTTATGGACAAAAAGGAAACTGCATGAGAAATACTTCCCAGAATCAACAAATGGGATCTCATCTTATTAGAAAGTTTTTGCATGTCAAAAGAAATCTCCAACAGAGTGAAAAGAAATCTCACGAATTGGGAAAATATCTTAGCCAATTGTCCCTTGGACAAAGGGCTTCTATCTAAAACATATAAAGAGTTAAAAAAAAATCAGGCCTCTAAAATTCAAAGACCCAATCCAAAAATGGGAATCTGAGATGAATACACACTTCTCAGAGGAAGAAATACAAATGGCAAATAAATATATGAAAAAATGTTCAACATCAGTGGTTATTCAGGAAATGCAAATTGAAACAATGCTGAGATTCCATCTCGCTCCAGAAGAATGGCCAAGATTAAAAAAATCACCCAATAACAAATGCTGGAGGGGCTGTGAGGGAAAAGGAATTCTTCTCCACTGTTGGTGGGAGTGTAGACTGGTGCAACCACTGTGGAAATCAAGAAGCTCGGATTAGAGATCCCATTTGACCCAGGTATCCTGCTTCTGGGCATTTTCCCAGAAGAATTGAAAACATATCACAGTGATATTTGTGCACCCATGTTTATAGCAACCCAATTTGTAACAGCCAGATCTTGGAAACAACCCAAGTGCTCATCAATCAAGGAATGGATAAAAAAGACATGGTATTTTTATATAATGAAGTACTACTCAGCTATCGAGAAAGATTGCATCGAGAGTTTTATAAGTAAATGGACATGACTTGAGACCATAGTCATAAGTGAATCAAACTCGTGTAAATACCGTATTGTCTCCCTAGTGTAAGAAGCTGAAACAGTATATATGATCCAAAATCTACAATAAATACTATGTTAGGGTAAGAACCTGCTCAAAGAGCAAAAGTAATTGGGAAAGGGAAAAGCAGGAAAGAAGGAAGGGAAAAGGAAAAAGACATGAATCTGTATATATATATATATATATATGTAAGATAGCTAAAATGACTATGGTACTAAATGTATTACTTATTGAAAAAGAGCGGTTAATATTCATATGCTTAGATCAATTTTACATGTCTGTATCTGTTGATCTAAACAACCATATTGAAAGTAACGATATGCAATATTGCAACCATTGTCAAATTCTTATCTTGTTTTGTAAACCTATAATGTTACTGTTTTGGATTTGCTGTTGTCATTTGTTTGTCTATTTTGCTTTTTGTCTTTCTCTTCTATGTCTTTTTTCACTTAAATAAAAAAATAGAATTATCTTCTTTGTTAAATTAAAAGAGACTACTACCAATCAGTTGGTGCTTCCAGAAATAAGATCTTCTTTACCATCCTTTCCTGAATTAGCTCTAAGTTGTCTGCTTAAGAATAAAGCCACAGCCATCGTAAATCAGTGTAAGCAATATATACTGACTTAATACTTCTCATTTTCTAGAAAGTTAGTGCAATGCTTCTGCTTATATAACAAGTATTTCACAAAACTGGAGTATATATTTGGAGCACATATCTTGTCATGAAATGATTATTTAGAAAATGTTCAGTACTGATGAGATTTAAGCAAACTTGCCAGTGTGTTGTCTGAATATTTCTCCATCAGTGTTGCTGAAGGGGTGTGACCTGAAAAGAAAGGCACAAAACTGGAGTGTCCTATTTTTGTGAGATATTATGCTAAATGTATTGCATACATTAACTGATTTAATCTTACAAATATTTTTTGTGAAATATTTTGATTTTATAGATGAAGACACTGAGATTTGCAGAAGTAATTTGGTTAGGTCATGTTGCACAAATCTAAAAGTCAGTTGTATTGAGTGTGCCTCTGATTCCTTTCCCATTCTTAAATATCGGTACATATGGCATAATTTCAGGTTTTTGAAGGTTGCATCACACTCATCTCATGGATGTTTTTGTGCTCCCTTAACTAGGCAGTGTTCCCTTAAATAAGAACTTTTCATACCTGTCTCATTTTTCAGTAGAAATAGGGGGTTGCTATAGTATAGAAATAGGTGAAGAAATGAATTCTCGTAAAAGAAAGAAAAGGTCTCATTCTTTACCTTTTCAGTAGACTAATTTCTACTTTACACCTTATAGTGATATATTTTTAGATAATACTTACTTTGCAAATTTGCATATTACATGTTTTTAGTATATAAATGCATTTTGCTCATTTTAAAGTGAGTTCAACTATATATCTTTCTCTCTCTTGTCTTTTTGAGGCAGGATTTCACTGTGCTGTTCAGGCTGGCCTCGAACTCAATTTGTAGCCCACACTGTCCTTCAACTCAATGCTGATCTTCTTACCTTTGTTAGTTTTTGACTAATGTCATTTTCATGTTCCCAGGTTCTAATATAGTTTTACACTGTGTAGTATTCTTAGTCTTCTCCAATCTGATAGTAGTTTCTTCCTCTTTCCTGAATTTGATACTTTTGTAGGTTACTGTTAATTTATTTTGTGGAATGTTGCTGCATTTGGTTTTTGCTAATGTTTTCTTGTGATTTCACTGAAGTTAAGAATTTTGGGGAAGAATGCTACAAAAGTAAGTGATCTGCCTTCCTCAGTGGATCATGTGAAGGAGTACATGATATCCATAGATCTTATTACTGGTATTGTTAACTTTGGTTAAGGTGGTATTTACTGTTTCTCCACTGTCGCAGTACAGTTTTGTCTTGATAATGATTAAACATCTTTGGGAAGACTGTTAGAGTGTACAAATTTTTCTCCTTAACATTTCTTGTAATTTTTGGAACTCTTTGTTGGGTTTGCCATGGTATTCTAATGGTGATTTCATGTGTTTCTTGTTGTTTCTACATTTATTTGGACTTCCGTAGTGGTCAGTTAACCTTTTCCCCCAGTTTGTTCACACAATTATTTCTGAATGTAAGTTTGGACTTGGAGATATTTTGTGATGTACAATTCAGTATTATTGTCATGTCTTTCGCTGTTCAGATTTTTCCAGCTTTGGTTATTGATAGTTTTTTCAAACTGGTACTTGTGCTTTTTGACTTGCCTTTTTAAAGCATGTATTCACTTTCTAGTTTTGTAGGAAACTACTATAAGGTTTAGTCTCACGTCGTTTTTCTTTACTTTAACCTTTCAGTCAACTGCTTCTCCAGAGAGCATGGTTTGTTCTAATAGACAATGGTATTCAGAAACCAAGATCTTGGATCTAGGTGTGTTTATTGCTGTTGGTGTGCCATTGTTCTTCAGCCTTCTCAGCACACAGCTAGGAAATAAATGTATACTAGTTCATTCATTCATGCAGGTCCATAGTTATTTCTGTGTCTGTCTGTAAACTATATTTTTAAAAGCCACAAATTGATATGTTTGTCTTCAACACTTGTTCAAAATCACAGGGTTTATCCTAACCATCCCCTTTTCTGTTCTTGTAAGTTTTTTACTATTGGTGATAAATCTAGCACTCCTTGTAATATGTTTACTAATTTAACTGTAGTGTACCCTTAAAATAACAAATGTGTAAATCCATACCTTAGAAGGAAGCAAGTAACTTGAGCATGATAATGTGTTTTTTTTTTCCCTCTTTGGTTTAAGAATATCAGGTCTAGTATTATGTTCCAAAATAATGCTTATGGTATTGACTTACAATACAGTCAGTTTCACTCGTTGAAGTATGTACACACTTGGGGAATGCCCATCCCATTCCTGGTTCATCTTTTTAAAAATAGTGTACAATAACATATATTTCTGTTTCATGTATTTCTGTGGGTTTGAAAAAATGAATATTTATGGTTTCTAGTCTGGTTTGAGTAGTCAAATTAAGAGATAAACTTATTTGAATAATCAAATTGTGATATTAGAGACTATGAACGATACTTCACTTCTTAATGCCAGCATTATTTTATATTCATTGTGGTGTCAGAACATAGTTTTATTTTTTAGGTTTTGAAAAACAGATTTTTTTAAATAGAGTAAATTGAGACTTTTTAAATAAAAAATTTGTACAGTAAAATATGTACTTTGAAGGTTTTTCTCACTTGATTTCCTCTGTTCTTCCTATAATCAACATGAAGGTTAAAAGCTCTTGGGAAATATCAGTGTCATTCTTCTTTACCTTCTTTAACACAACGTATATCTGTTAAACTAGGTGGAATTTTTTTGTAGGAAGTAGTTGTTGCATCTCACCTTTGAATTCTTAAGACCTTGAAACCAAATCTAAAAACAGTTAATAAACAATCTGTGCTTAGTGTTTGTTAAAAAAAAAATAGCTCTTCAGATTATGTGTGTTAAAGTGTGTACTGACTGATACTGTTAGGAGACAGTGTTCCATGGTTCTCTCATGTATCTGCATTAACAGTTTCTCAAGCATATTGCTGTACGGAAACCTTGCAAGATAGGGATAGCTGTGGTGACGCATGCCCGTGATCTCAGAACTTGGGAGGTTGAGGCAGGAGAATCACCATGAGTTTGAGGCCAGCCTGAGCTACATAAGTGAATTCAAGGCCAGCCTGGACTACATAGTGAGACTCTTTCTCATTAAAAAAACAAAAACAAAAATTCTCCTTTCTGGTCAGAGGGCAGATTTGTTTACTGTCTGGATAAATACAAGATAACTTTTTTACCTCTAGGACAGAGCTTGGATATGCTTGCTAGTTGCCCCTTTGAAAGATTGGAGTTTCTTGAGGCCATTGGGTTCCTCAGCTATGACAAAATTTCACTGCTATTCCACATTATTTACTTGGGATGTGAGTGACAACATGCACCTCAGGCTGACTGTTGTAAGAAATACCTCAGAGATTCGAGATTTTTATTCTAGCCTCCATGAAATATGGTCAGCTTTGATAGCTTGTGACTAAAATCTTTAGCCCTCTATAGTTCTTTTATGTTTTGTTAGATACATATTCGTGTAATCATATGATTTTTCAAAAACAAAAAAAGTAATATTATAAAAATTCAAAGAGTATATATGTGTATTTAATGAGAAAATTATGCTAAGCTACTTTTAGGAACTCATAGATAAGTAACTGTTTCTAACGTTAATACCCTTCTGCCCTCATTAGTTGATCACCTGATTGATTTTCTTAACCTAGAGATTCCAGGTTTGCAGAGTATCATATTTCCTACATATTTAAACAGAAATGTTTTACTTATATTTAATGGTATGTATGTTACATTTTTTCAAGGCTCAAGATGATTTCTGGATGTTATATTGGCCTGCTGAGTTTTATGTAAAGAATTGAAAATCTCCACATTAATCCTATTAAATATGCAATAGTTTTCTGTAAGGCAAACCTAGTAAATTATGGTTAACACAGGAAATCCTTTTATTTTGCTTCTCAGAATTAACACTAAGAACAAGTAGTATAAGACCTTCTGTTTAGTTTGCAATTGTTTGGAGTGTATTGATGATGTAAACTAATACCTGCCATGCTACATTTTATTTTATTTTTAGTTTAATTAAATTATTATTTTATGTATGTAAAAACATTTATAGTATAATTACAGGCAGAATAAAAGTAGTAACAGTTAAATATAACTAAATGTAAGTTAATTGTTTTGTAATTAGGATTGATTTTACTCCTTGGATTTTTGTTACAGCAGATTTTTTTAAACCAGCAATTATTTTAAACTAACAATTATTAATAAACTAACAATTACTCCAGTTATTCGACATAGTTAGCATGCCACTGTACACTTATCTAACGTTTCCTCTCTGCGTATTAATTCAAATATTCTGCTCTTTGGTCAGGTTACTATCCCTCCTTTCTTCCATTATTTTTAGTTTATCTTTTTCCCTGCTTAGGCAGGTGTACAACACTTCACCAGGTCTTTTTCCCTTAAAGCAGGGTATGATGTTTGTCTTCATTTTCTCTGCTTGTTACATACAAGCCAATGTTCGAGTGATTGAAGGGGGAAAGGACTTCCCTTTGAATAGACTTTCAACTTACTAGAAAAAATAGAGTGAAATACTGCATGCTCTTCTGGTTGGTTAATAATAAATATGTTCACCAAAATAAGGGCTTTTAATAGTAATTTGGGGTAAAGAATACATCCTGATTATAATTCTGTTCATATGAAATCCAATCTAAAGAATTATAACTGAGTAAATTGTAAATTCCTATTTTTAATTGCAGAACCTTTTGGCTGAAAAAGTAGAACAACTGATGGAATGGAGTTCCAGGCGCTCAATCTTCCGAATGAATGGTGATAAATTCCGAAAATTTATAAAGGCACCACCTCGAAACTATTCCATGATTGTTATGTTCACTGCTCTTCAGCCTCAGCGGCAGTGTTCTGTTTGCAGGTAATTTATGTATTTAAAATTTTTAGAAAAAACTACTATTCTAGGTTTGTATGCTTAATTTATATATATTTTAAGATAAAGAGAATTAAACAGATACAAGAGAATCAAACAGTTGCTCAGTGCTGTAAAATGTTGCTACCTGTATTTAAAAGTAGGCTCAAAATCAGTATGTTCTAGATAATAGTAATTTAATCTTTTATTGTGGGCCTGTAAAATACTGACTTGTTGCATACACACTCATTAAAATCATCATCTTTATGCCCTACAATATGGCCTTGTAGGTCATTGATCTATGGTCAATGAAGTGGGTGTCTTAAGTATACTTTTTTTTTAACAGTCTAATGGGGAAGACTTGCTTTTCCTATTTACTTTTTGATACCCTCAATGATTAGAAATTTCTGAGGCTATAGGAGCAAACAATCTGAAATGAATCAAATATTTGTCAGGATGAAGAAACTAATGAAAATTGTGGTCAAGTAGAAATATATATATAAGAAAATACTCTCCAAGAAAACTTTTTAGTTTGAGATAATTGTAAAAAAAACTACAGAGAAATCCTGTGTATCTTTTACCCTAGTTTCCTCAGTGGTACAATGTCAGGAGCAGGTATCAAGATTGCTGAGTAAAGATACAGGATCGTTGTATCGCTGTGGATGCCTCTTCTTCGTCCTGGTGGGCATACCACCTCTCTCATCAAGAATCTGTCTTCCATTTCTATAATTCTGTTTTTTCAGGAATGTTATGAAAATGGTATCATACAGTGTATGACCTTTGGGTTTGGTTTTTTGTTAGTTACCTTCATTCTCTTGAAATCTTACGCAAGTGGTTGTATTTATCAACAGTTCATTCTTTTTATGACTAGTATTCTATGCATAGATGTTCTGCAGTTTATTTAACCATTCATCTGTTAAAGAATATTGTGTTATTTCTATTATAGGTTGAACTAACAACCTATAATATTATAGGTTGAGCATCTCTCATCTGAAAATCTGAAATCCAAAATGTTCTCAAAATCTTAAACTCTGAGCACTGACATGATGCTACAGTGGAAAATTCCAAATTTGACATCACGTGCCAGGTCACAGTCAAAAAGCAGATACACTAAAAATATCATTTCCAATTCCTGTCAGGATGTGTGTGTAAGACATATATGTAACATAAATGAATTTCATATTTAGATTTGAGTCTTATCTCCAACGTCAGTCGGTTGGTCTGTCTGTCTGTCTATCTCTCTCTATCTGTGTCTCTGTGTCTTTCTCTGTCTCTTTCTCTCTCTCTCTCTACATATATATATATTTTTTTCTTCCACAAATATTCCAAAATATGGAAAAAGTTTGAAATCCAAAACACTTCTTTTTTGAGAAAGCGTCTCACTATGTAGTTCAGGCTGGCTGTGAACTCACTGTGTAGCTCGGGCTGGCCCCGAATTTGTGGCAGTCCTACTTCAGCCCCTCCTGAGTGCTGGGAATGCACCAACAAGCCTGATTCTAAATACTTCTAACTCCAGAGCATTTCAGAGAAAAGATACACAACCTGTACAAATAAAACTAAGAAAATTCTCTGAATGGCTAATGGTGTTGATGCTCTTTTCATATGCTTGTTAATTTTGTTATACAACCTTTCATATGCTTATTTATCATCCCATGATGAAATATCTATTTGTGTCATTTGCCCATTTCTAATTGGATATTTGTTGTCCTGAATTTACTTGCTAGTTTTTGTTTTAAGAATTTTGTGTCTTAAGTTCATAATAAATACTGATCTGTTGTTTTCAATTTTTATTTTTGTTTTCTAGTTTTGGTATCAGGATAATACTGGTCTGATAAAATGAACTAGGGAATATTTTTCTGTTTTTACATTTTTAAAGAGATTGTGTGAAATTAATGTTAATTCTTCTTTGATTGCTTGGTAGAATTCTCCAGTGAAATCATCTATGAGTGGACATTTCTTTCTCACTGTTTTTTAAGTTATATATTTCTTTTCCTCCATGTGTAAGGCAGTGTAGATTGTCTGTTTCTTCTTTACTGAATACTTTTTTTTGAGCAGCATGTTTATATTATGACTGGATTTCACATATTACAGAGTAAATTTAGGCCTTTAAATAATTTTGAGGTGTTGGAGAAACTAAGGTTATTTGCAACTTAGATTAATGAAAAATCAATTTTACACTAACCTGTAGAAGGGTAACTTCAGTGTTCTAAATTTTTTCACGAAGGATCTTTTCATAATGTAATAATAAGGATATGACTAGACCCATCAGTTAGCGATAAAATAGATAGGGGTGAGAAGATGGGGGTAAAATACTTGAAATAAACCATACTTTAGATAATTCTGAATTATCCTATCAGAATTGAGGACCAGTTCCTAGGAGGTTTTGAACACTTGTAAGCATTGGGCTACCACACATATGGAGTATATATACCTTACGCATGCTGAGTGCTATACTCAGACACAAATACTACCATAAAAGGCATTCTGGTATATCAATATAGTTTCTGCCAATGGAAAAAAAAATTGTACTACCTATCTTTAGAAATGTATATATTTTAGGTAATCAGTTGTAACCTTTGGGTAGTATTTTACTTAGCTCATTGTGTTGTTAAATGTATCATTAGATATAAACTCTTTAAGTTTTAAATTTTACCTAGCTCATAAGAACCTTTACTCATTTGATTGTTTTAATTATTAAAATTTACATCTTAGAAGAAATTGAGGAGCCAAGGAAATGTAAGGCATTTCTAATGGGATGCCAAGTAACATTGAGGATCCTTTTGAAGCTGGGGAAAACTGACAAATTACGTATGATAATGTAAGCTAGATATTCACAAGATTAGGGAACAGGTTTTATGTAGAATTAGGATGGGGTTCAGTTAAATGAGTACATTGTTCAAGCATAAAAATGATTTTTGATGGTATAAAGAAGTTTGGGGATTATGAGACTGGTAATGTCTAAATTATAAATTTGCATGTTTATATTACTCAGATGATATTGGAGCTGGAAAGGAAAAATTTAGCTGATAGAAATATGCCTTGGAGTTCATTAGATGAAATGATAAATTTATGTTATAGCATTTTATAAATTTTAAAAGAAGATCTATTAATAGTTGTGATTGATTGATGGTTTTGAGATCTATTGTCAAGGTGCCAAGAAATTATTAAGTGGGACCCATATGATAGTAGGCATTGTAGATCGAAGAGATCTCAGCGTGACAAAGAGGATAAAAAAGCACGAAAGAGTTTCAAGAAAAATTCTTCTCAATATGTACCTGTATTTTAAATTAAACCTCAAGGAGAGTTGTAGATGTATCAAGGAAAACATCTTTTCTTTGTCAACCATCTAAAGTAACATTACTTAGTTTTCCTGGATCTTTCTGTGTCAGTGTAATTTTTTGTCGTTACTATACTATTGCTATAATCCTTTTTAATTCTGTAAAATCTTTGAAAAGACGATAACTATAATTTTAAAATATCGTGCCTGCCTTTGTGAGACTTTTCTGCCTTTAAGAAAAATTGGAATTTCCTTCTACAATTAATTCATACTTAGATTCTCCAGTTGCATTTCTTTGCTGAAAGCCTGGTGAATGAGCCTCTGGCTTTAAGTCCTTTTAGCAAATCATTCTGCTCTTCCTTCACACAGTTTATTCCCAAATTTCAGAATTCAATTCTCACCTCCATCAGTGCTAATATCAAACTCCTTGGCCAAGTAAAGTTGTTAATTACAACTACTCAGTATAACTTTCACCTCTCTTTAAGTGTTAACTCCAAACTTCCTTTATCAGAGTATACTGTATGAAATACTCACAATTCAAAAATCTTTTAGATATATTCTCTAGAAAGTTATTTATCCAGTGTTTACTATAAATTCTATGAAAAGGTATCCTCTTTTAAGGATATTACTATGGGACAATAAATTTAAGGAAGAAATCCAGTCAAAAGAAAATAAAAACTTAGAATGAAGCAATTACATGTATAACAAAAATTTAGTGATATGTTAGTGATTAGTATGTTATTGGACCCTGAATAAATGAAAAAAATTGTAAATTACAAAGATTTTTCAAAAAGAATAGTGAATAATGTATTACCTATATATACAGATGGCTTTATATATATAAATGCTAACCGCTAGTATCATTCTTTTCTGAACTAAATAAAATTATTTGTAAAGCACTGGGAGCCCATGGTTAATTCATATACTGTATATATATGCTTACATATATACAGTACATACATTCATGTAATTATATGAATGTATATATACTGTATATATATGCTTGTATATATACACATACATTCATGTAATTGTCATTACTCTGAAAGATCTGAAAAAATAGACTTTATAGATGAGAACCTTGAAGATGAGAGGTTATATAATTTATGAAGTCACAAAGCTAATGCCTGTCAGAGTTGGGATTTGTGATTCCAGAGCTATTAGAGTTTAATACTTTGCTTAAGTGCCTGTATTAATCATTTTCCTTGCCCTGTGAACTGTAATTTGTATCTTGCTTTGTGTTCTGAACCATGATTATTAGTTTTGTAGATGAAGGATCCATCAACTAGCATTTCCTTAATTCATGAAGTCATGAAAACTTTTAGTCGGGGCAGTGTCACATAACAGGGAGTGGCGTGTTGAATATTGCTAGCAAAACCATCTGGAAGAAAGCTCATCAGCCCTTTGTTTCACTACAGCGAAGTCACATCTCTCACAAGATTAGATTCAGTGTTAGCAGAAAAGGTGAAACAATGTATAGATAAAGTTATCCTGTACATCATTTAAAACATTTGTAAATACTTTATAAGTTGTTTGAGGTCTAAAACCCATTTTCTTTAATTTATTCTTTTGGAAAAATTCCTTTGTGACTTTTAAGATTCTCTCATTTGCTTATCTGCCTGATTAAGATATTTCACTTGGTCAAAGACTGAAAAAACTCTCATGCCATTCACACACCAGCCCCAGCCCCAGCCCCAACCCCATTTGATTGATACTTGAGAAGTGTTTCAGGCTTGGCTGAATCCACAGCCAGTTTAATATAAATCATGGTAGGGTTATTGCTTAGCTCTCTAGTTTGATTTTTTAAAAAAATTAAACATAATTTCATCAACCTTCTTTTTAGGTGTTTCTTTCTCAGATTGCCTAATCCAAACTGTTTCGCTTAATAAATTAACATCCCTGATTGGTGTGACATTGTAGCATTCCTTGAGTTCTTCCTATTTTCTACTTTCTGCTTAAAGTTTATCTTTATTCCCTGTACCTTTATAATTTCAAACCTACAGAATATTAAAACATTACTGTAGTGGATACCAGTGTTACTCTTTAAAATGTACTAATTGTTAACATTTTGCCACCTTTGATTTTGCTTTTAGTATAGATCAGATATCAGTCAAGTATCAGCAAAAGCACAGAGACACCTAGAGAGCTGTAGACATTATGAATTATCATGACTAAATACTTCAGAAAAATATTTGTAAGAATAAAGTCATTCTTATATTTTCAGAATACTGTTTTCACTTTTAAATAAATTACCATTAATTTAATGATGTAATGTTGTTGTATAATCCATAGTTAAATTTTACATTTGTCTTCAACCTATTATATTCATCTGTCCGTAAATTTGGGTTCTAGTCAGGATTTATCTGTTTTACTTGATCGCTACTATTAGCCTATAATGTTAATATTTCCACATTTTAGAAAAAGATACTGACTTTTTTGGGGAGAAATCCAAGGCCCTTGCCTTGCCTGTATAGTGTAGTACAGTATAGTGTAGTATCTGCTATGATTGTCTTCTTAAGATTTGGTATGTTTTGGCATGAGTATTAATCACTTTTTTGGCATGAGTATTATAGAGGTTATTTATATACTTCATAGCTTGAGGGATGTAATGCTGAGATACCAGTGCTGAGATGGATCACTTGAATTAAGGTGATGGTCACTGAACCTCTCCATTTGTACAAGTATCTTTTTTTCCATATAATAAATATTTGGGAAAGGTAATTAGATTGAGAGGAAGAATACTTGCTTATCATGTGGGCATTTTTTTCTAAGCATTTTTTTAAACCTGATAGTTGTAGCATCTATTGATAATCATTGGTTGAGTTTGATATTACATTGGTTAGTATGAGATAGTTATTTTAAAGTTAACGTTGCTATATATTAATTAGTTGCCATTCTTCTATAAAGGGAAATTTTCCCTATTTCAGTTCTCTTTTGGATATCTCGAATCAAGGATTCTTTTTTATTCACTAATCCATTATCATGATTACAAAGTACGCCTAGGATATCTTGTGCCAGAAAGTAGACTAATGGAGATGTGTCCTGACGTACGAGCGAGTTCCGGATTGTCAGTGGCTCCAGTGTGGGGTCATGGCTGGCCGCTAAACCTGGGTCCCCCATCTCGATTTCGATGACAGAATTGTATCCCTGGTTTTAAATAGCTTTCCAGAAGATGGTCTAACCTGTTGGATTTGATCATGCTTTTAAGGGTGTATTTCCAAGTTTACTCTCAGGAAGTGCTGAACAATGGCCAAAGGAATGTGGCTAAGATAAACAGTGGGAATTGTTGATTGGTGTTTTCTGAGGAATAAATTTTCTGGGAACTTCCATTAATATAACCCATAACATTGTTTATAAACCTGATAAAATTTGTTAAGTTTCAGAAGATGACAAACTCAGCAGCTGAGAAGTTTTATGGTGCTCCAAGTGATTTCAGAAAGCTACTAAGGTTTTTTTTTTTTTTTTCCCTTACAAGGAAAAATTTGAATGTAGTTCTGATGATAAAAGATAATAGTTTTTCTCTGTATATTCTTCCTCCCTGGGTCTGTAGTGTTCTTTGTTCACATACAGGAGTGGTTGTTTGCTTTCTACAGCCATAAAAATGGTGTGTCAGTTCTATTAACCATAACTTTACTCTTTTCCCATTTTCATGAAATTTACATAGATGATTATATCTCCCATCTTGGCACATGTGCAGAAGAGCTTGGTTTGTAATATACTCAAGGTGGTCATTGTCGTCTTTGTCAAAGAACATATCAGGTCAACAAGAAAGCTCAGTGACTGAGTTCATGTCACATTTAAACCATTTAAGCCTTTTTTCTTTTCAAGTCAGGCTATCACCCAGGGGAGGCACTACTGAAGCTTCCTTGAGGCAGCCATCAGGGAGAAAGGAAGTATTGTACCCAGGAATGGTCTGGACAGTGTCTTGAATTTTTCCTAAATAATTCCCTGCTCCCTTTGATCATTAGTTAGGAAGCAGCCAATCAAAGATGAAACCCTTCTAGGGTTGGATACTTTTAGTGTGTCAAAAGTGCTTTACTAAGTTTTGTGAACATAACAAGAGGCAGTAAAGTCATAAAGCTGTGTGTGTTCATTTTTGAGATAGTTATGGCAGCAGTGAACAGTATTGGGTACTGGAGGCTGGCGGGAAGCACGTACCGGCTTGGAAACTCCTCCCTTCCCCCCATACCAGGGATCAAACTCACAACCTTGTGCCTGCCAGACAGGTGCTTAAGCCACTGAGCCAAACTCCCCTTTGAGGCAGGGTCGCACTATATAGCTCAGGTCAGCCTTGTGCTGGTGTTGTAGCCCAAGCTGGCCTCGAACTCAGAATGCTCCACCTACCTCAGCCTCCCGAGTGCTGGGATTAAAGGCGTGCGCCACCACGCTCGCCTGAGAACTTTTTACTATTGACTTCTTTCTTGGTAGTTTTTGTATTATCAGATTATAAGCAGTTCAGAAAAGCAGAAATATGTCTCAATTTTTAAAAATCACAATGGAGTAGTTGTTGTCAGCTGATTAGACTGTAACAGTAGCATTATCGTTTTTGAAACTATGGATTATGGTAATGCTCTAGGCCAAGAGATGTTAAGCCCTTGATAAGCACAGTGCCCTGACCAGCATGGCCTCTTTTCCTATAGAATGAACAGTCCAGTATTTGGTAAGTTCTCAAGGCTGATATCTGTTGTAGGTGCTATGTGAAGTTATGATAGTGGAGCCAGTCAGCCATGGCGTTGACTTGGGCAGTACAATTGCAATCAGAAGTTTGGTTCCAGTTGGTCTTATGAAGTAACTGCGGGCCCTTAATTCTGAACATAGGAATTAGTGAACCATTAGCGGCCAGTAGGTAAGTGTGATTGGTATCTCAAAACAGGAATGTTTTCAAGTGGCAAAAGCAGACTATGTGAGGAGGCCGTTGGCATCAGTCAGTAAGTCAGCACTGTGGGAAAGAGCTTGAGTCCTGCACACTGGGCAGAACAGCAGCCTCTGCTTTGGGTTTCACACGTAGAGAGTTCTAAGGCTCAGCAGCTGCTACAGTCCACTAACTACCATCATACTTCAACTTAGTGCACTCATTAGTGGGGCAGGTTCAAGTATTTAGGGCAACCTCTGTGGATTGAAAGCCTCATTGAGCTTGGCTTCAGGTGAGGCAGGGTTGGAGATCAGATTTCACCAAGAAATTGTTACTGTTCTTGCGTACAAACATGGTTGGATTCTCTGGCCCAGTCAGCAATATTCTTGAATATACTTATTTCTACAAACAAATTCTGCTGGATTCTTCATACCTTGTTAGTTATTGGGTCCAAGTTTATCTGCTCTCAAATTAGGGTATTATGCATTTATTTGTATTTGGTGGTCACACCAGTCTGGTGAAATATCTGGACATTAGATGAAGAAGTCAATTCACGTTGGGAGACAATTCATGTTGCCATAGGCTCCAGCCAGCAGTAATTATTATTCACAGTTTGAAGAGATGATTAGCTTTTTGTGGCCATGAAAGAAGAGGATACACCATGACTTGCTGGACATTTGTGATCTAGACTATTGGATGGAGGACAGCGACTTGCGGATTAGGCTATACAAATGATCCAGGGTGCTCAAGTGGGATGTGTGCTTATTTTAATACCTAAAGAGACTTGAATGTAGACTTGGTTCCTTTCGTGATTGTGTCTGAAGAGAGAGCATTTTTATTTTGACTGTTGGAGAAATTGAATATGCTTAGCCTTATATAGGCCTAATACATTGTATTTATCATCTGGAAGAAACTGGTGCTACCCTAATTTCCGTACTCTGAATGTGTTTTTTTTTTTTTTTTTTTTTTTTTTTTTTTTTTTGCATTTAGAGCCAAAGTATATTTAAAATTTTTTCATTGAAGGTCAATAATTTTACTACCCTGTGTCTCAAAGTTGACTATTCTAGATCACATTTCCAGGTATTCTTTGTGCTCATTCAATATGTAGATAAAAGTTTTATTTCCAGAAAGTTTTACTATATGATAGTGTATATTAGCATTTGCTTCATTGTTCTGTGTTTCTACTGTAGGAGCTGAAATTCTGTATGTTTTGAAAACATTTGAAGATCTGTGTGCCTTATCTAGCATGCCTCTTAAACTTTAATTTTGCTTTTTGGTTCATTACTTGCTCTTAATTTCAGTTCCAGTGTTCTTTATTGCATCTTCAGTCACCTCTATTCTTTAAAGACTTCGTCGTGTGTTTTTAATTTCTGCATGAGTTCTTCTGTTTTTTCTGTTTTAT
>RJWM01032411.1:0-21352 GCA_004363535.1 Dasyprocta punctata | reverse complement strand
TGTATTTACATTCTGCAATAAAGTAGAAAGGGATACAGTGGAACAAAAATGGTAACTGCTATGAAATAATGAACAAAAACATTTAACAATTTTGGAAGAGATTAACTTTTAAATAATTGTATCCATATTTTCACATAGGTATTTAAAATCTTCCATGTTATTTAAATTTTTTTTTAAGCAGGAAAAAGAACACGGGAGTATTTATTTATCTATTTATTTTAATTTTTTTGGTATTACTGGGGATTGAACCAAGGGCCTTATGAACGTGAGGCAAGAACTCTGCCACTGAACATCCTCGGCTTGCATGGGAATTTTATATGCCTCATTATTTATTAATGCAATTTTTAGCCACTTACTCACTGTCACTTGGTAATGTTAAGGGTCTAATGTCAACTGGGGCTGTAAACAACTCTGGACACTCGGTAGCAGCATTATCCTTCTTGTGCAGAATATTCTGTATATAAACAGATAAGAAGATGTAGGAGTTCTGTGAAATTAGCATTACTTTTCCTATTGTACTTGATCGTAGATGCTATTTGCACCAGAAGAAAAGTGTGTGAATCTCTATTTTCTCTCCCTTTATCATTTTCTCTTCTTCTCTTCGGCCCCGGGTGACCCGCTAAGTGTGGGATGTAATTTCTCTCCCTGGATCCCAGCCGTGGTCACCTGGAGCAGTTGGCCACAAACTGCTCAGTAGCACTTTCCCCCCTTCTTTTAACAAACTTATTTTTTTGTTAGCCACGTCATTGTGCTTTCTTTTTTTTAAGTGACATTATTGAAGTGTAATTTGCAGAGCATAAAATTCGCCCATCTTAAATGTACAATTCAGCAATGTGTTAAGAAACTTAGTGAGTTTTATAGTCTGCTTTGTGTCTCGAGACTTGCCTTGTTAGGACATTTCATACAAACGGAATCATACAGCTTGCCTTCATTTCTGGCTTTTTCTCTTAGGACCGTGTTTTTGTTCATTCATATTGTAACGACTATTACTGTTAGGGATGGTAATTGTCCTAGGTTATTGGTATCCTGAACAAAGAACTGAGCCGGACACATAGAAGTAGAAGGGGAAACATAGATTTATTAGCTAGGATCTGCTACTCAGGGTGGAAGCGGAACAGTGAAAAGAAACCAGGTGTCAGAGCCTGCATGTGGTTTTCACAGGGAGAAATTAGCTCTTTGGACTGCGGCAGCAACTCCCATCCATCAGGAACAAGCTTCCTCCTTTCTGTTGGAGGGGGAGCTTTTGTCCCCCTTTGAGGAACTGTCATGGCACCCGGTGGTGGGGTGGTGATGGTGGTGGCATCAAAACCAAAATGTAAATGTGACTACAATTAATTACAGTTGGGGTCACTTTCAGCTGTTTAGGATATTCTGTAGCGCCTGTGTTCCCAGGCATGGCTCAGTCGTTAGAGGTGGGTCCTCTTTGTGGTTTCCAGAGACTTATCTTGGCCTCCCAGAAGCCTACACTGCACATGGCCTCGTGTCTTTCCCTGCTGTCGGGCAGCTGTTGGAACTGAGCAGCCTCTGTGGACGTCGGAGGGTCAGCTTCCTTTTATTCCCTCTGATCCTCTGCCTCCTCCTTGCAGGAATTTCTCCTCTGCCTCCTGCCTCAGTGTTCTGTTCCTTCCGATCACTGAGCAGCGTTTCTTTTGTCAGGATATGGTACCTTATGCTTTCCCATTCACCAAACTAACTCGTGGACATTTGGATTGTTTCCAGGTTTTCGCTATTGTGAATAACACTTCTATGACCATTCACGTGCCAGGGTTCGTGTGTTCATATGTTTTTATTTCTCTCGGGGAGATTCCTAGGAGACAAACTACAAGGTCATGTGATCCCAAAACACCTATACTTTTCATATTCCCATCAACTTGTCTGATGACGGTTCTGATTTCTCCATATTCCCCTCGACATTTGCTTTTCTCTTTTTATATTGTAACTTTTCTAGTGGGTGTCAAATATTATCTCATTATTGTTTTAACTTGTATCTCCCTGTGACTGGTTTTCAGCATTTGTATCATATGCTTAATAATCGTTGTGTGTTTTCTATGGTGAGATGTCTATTTAAATCTTTTGTTCATTTTTAAAACTGAAATGTTTGTCATCCTATTATTGAATTTATGAATTCACCTCTATTTGGGATACAAGCTCTTTATCAAATACATGATTTTCTCCAAGTCTACAGCTAGTCTTTTCATTTTTGTAATGGTGCCTTTTTAACAGCAGACATCTGGAATTTGGATGACGTTTAGCTGGCCAGTTTTTTACTTTTACGGGTCATACTCAGTGGCCCTTTACAAAAGGGAGATAATTCAGTTAGAGCGTAGATAACGGGAAGCCGTAGCCTTTCATTTCCATGTTGGTGTTCGAGACAGTTATCGCACTTCTGTGCGCAGGTGAAGCTGTCAGCCGTGCCTGCTTCTCCGGCACGGTCCCTTAATCAGCTAATGGGAATGTCCCTATTCTTTTTCATGGCTCTGTGGAGAGCTGCCTTCCTTAAGCTGGTGTTTTAAAAAGATGTGTAACTATAAAATACCATGGAGATACTGCTGGGCCTGCGCACAGTCTTACTATAAAATTTTCTAAGCATAAGGGCATCTTTAGGGCATTCAGAGTATTTTATGGGCATGAACGTAGGGTGCTGAAGCTAAGCAAGTAGACCAAAATGGGCATACATGTGATTTTTTTTTTTTTTTTTTTTTGTGGTCAAGTATTTTGTTTTCTTCAAGCCATCGGTAGCCATATGGGACTGGACCGTTGTCACTGAATTCTAGAAGTTGAGTAAAATGGATTCTTTCAATTGACTTTTCCTTTTTAAGACAAGTAGATACAATCAAAGATCATTCTAGTAATTAATCAACAAATACTTGTTGCGCCTCTGCACCCTCTAACTCCGGATTTCTACTTTCACTACTTATTGACCTGAACACTTAATGGGCTTGTCAAAAACAGAACTCTGGACCTTTCTCTCCAAATCTGCTCCTCTCATGGCCTTCTCCATCTCAGTTTACACCAACTCTATCCCTTAGGTGCTCAGGAAGAAATTTGTAAACCATCTTGGTCTACTGCCTTTCTTTCATGCTCCAGATGCAATCCATCACAAATCCTATTGATTCTAAATATAATGTGAATGCCTGCATAGGATTCTGGATTATAAAAAGTACAACAGCAAGAAAAAAAAAAACAAGAAAACGAGCTATTAAGCTTAGTTAATAGTAAGGTGTCAACGGTGGCTCACCAATGGTAACAAATTCCGCATTTCAACATAAGATACTGGCAGTAAGGGGAGTAGAGCCAGGGCACAGGGAAACTCTAAAGTACCTTAACTCTCTGAATTGCCTTTTCTGTAGGTCTAAAATTACTCCAAAGGAAGTTTATTAAAAAGTAGTGAAGGAGGAGATTCTAGTGGCCTCTGGCTCACCAGAGCCTGTGACTGGTTTTCTGGAGCTGAGAGGATGAAACACCTGACTTCATTTTCAGATGATCTGGATGGAGGACGTGGCTGCATGAGTCTTCCCCCTGGTGGGGGGATTTGTCACCTTACCAGCACTTTTACACACCCGCAAATTGTAACCATTGTAAAAACTGGTAACCGCAAATAAACTCAGTCTTTTCATGATAGTCTTGTTGAAAGATTTCTCTTTTATAAACATATACTTTTGAATATATACCTCTTCCTGAAGAGCAACGTATTTTCATCCTAGAAAAGTGCCAATAATCCTGTTTTTAAAAAAGATTCTGCTATCATTCTTTAAATGCTGCTTAAGATGGAAAATATCTATTTTTTAGTATGGAACACACTGATTTGAATTAAAACAAAAGCATAAAACCCCAAGAGTGTAGAAGGCTAGCACTGAGATGGAAAATAAGTGGGTCAGCAAAAGCTACATAAAAGAGATGACGAGTGGCTGGGTTCCGAAACTGGAGGATTGCCTGTAACACCACTTCTAGTTTCTAGGGAATCAGGGTTTTATGTCACTCTAGTAAATCCAGGAATGTACCACTGTTAGGATCTGGTGGTAATTGTTTTCACATTAACTCCCTTTCCTTGGTCTATGGCAGAAAACCAGGAGATAGTCAGTGCTGTTATGAAAAGAGTTATGACAACTTTATCCCAGTTCTTTGTAACCACCTGGATGCCTGTGCCTTTGATCTTTCCCTAGAGCTATAAACCATTGGAGACACTGAAAAGTACCTTTAAGGGTTGAGAAAATTACAATGAATCTGCTAAATGTTTTCAGGAGACCCCATACTACAGCAGGATGTGTTCCCGGCAGCATGGAGCTGTGGGGTTCCCACGCCTTACATCTTGCCAGCTGGGAGCAAGCATTTAGATAATTATGAATCTGAAAGGCACACATGATTGTCAAGGACAAATCCAGCTTTGTGACTCCAAGAGTATTGCCACACTGATGAGAGACAGGGAAAGGGGAAGGTGATATTTCATCCAGTGTTCCCAGCTCATCCTCTCCTTACCTGACCTCTGAAATGGAGCCATGGGCCCTGAAAAGCCTGTGTCTAAAATTAATGTTCGTCTCCATCTGACTAAGATGGCAACAGCTGAGCAACATGAGATCAAGGACCATATCAGTTTAAACAGAGGCTCAAAGTGGCATTTGAGAGAGAGGGCACTTCCTCTTGTAGTACACACTTGTCTTTGCAGAAGGGTTCTACTGACCAAGAGCAAGGACTTTCACCAGAGACCTGTGTGATCAATTTGAATTCTGCAAAATTTCCCTTTATCTACTGGAATTTGTAACTATACTTGGAATGGTTCAAACTCTGTGATGTCCTCCTATAAGTGGTAATTATTTTTGCATCTTGGTGTAACTTCTCAAATCTCCTTTCTTCCTGTGTACCAAACTTCAGGTAGAGTTTAACGTTTAATGTTTCTTTGCATGATGATTGTATCATAGACCTATGATTTGTTTTCATATGTTAATCTGTATGTGGCTTCCTAATGCAAATTTAGTACTACCTGCAATTAAATGTTATATTTTAGTCATAGTTTGCCTTAGAACACTTGTGCATATGTTTTCTTCTTTTAATAATTATTTTTTTCCAAGGAGAATTTCAAGAATGCTAATAATCACCTATAAATACCTGTAGAGTTCTGGCTCATGCTGTTTGCATTTTGATTTGTTTGACTCTGTGCGAGGCATGTAGAATTTTGTAGAGTATTGGATTTAAGATATACGTTGGAATTCTATTATTTTACTGTATGAGTTGTAAAAACAAAGGCTCACAGGGAGAATTACAGATGATTTTTAAATTGAGAAAAAGTTAGAAGAAGCAAATTTTCAGACAGTTTCCAGTAGGGGGCCTCAGGCATAAAATGTGGGAAACTACCAAAGATTCAAATCATTCTGCATCTCACTTGCTTTATAACCAAGGGATGTGTAGATACATACACATGATTGTGTTAGAATCAAAGCAGAACTGTGTAGTTGGTGCATTACTTAATTTTCCTGGAAAATATCTCAGAGAAAGCACAAGAACGCGGAACTCCTCAGTAGCACCTGTTAGTGAAGATGCACATGCCTCTACATGGCAGGGCTTTTATAAACCAACAGCAATCATTTTAGGACGCAGACAGAGGGGCCGGAGTGGACTCCTTGGCACAGTACTCTCCTCGCATCGGGGTTGTCTTGCGATGCAGACAGAACCTCCCAGGTTACAGCCACCTGCAAATTATCTCTGCTGGGGCCACAGGTGGAACCTTCCTTATGGTCTTCCTGTTAACAGATCCTTCCTAGGCAGAGAGGAGAGATGTCAGGTAGAAATGACTTTGTCTGTACTTACTATTTACTAACATGGATAAATGTAAATTACGAGATGCAATTGAGAAATACTGTCGATATTTACATTTGAAAAATGATTACTGTAAAAGACACATTGCCATTAGTTGTCCCCCCAACACTCCCCGTCTCTTCAAACACACTTATCCCATCGTCCTCCCAACTTTCTCAGCAGGTCTGTAGGTCCTCTTTCCTGGGTCTAGTTGCACTGTCCTGGCTGCCTCAATGTCCTGAATTGATGGCAAATGTTTACCTTTAATGGGCTTTTTGACTTTTGGAGGAGCTAGAAGTTTCACAGCAGCAGATGCAGTGAACGAGGTGGATGAGAACACACTGTGATGTTTTGCTAAGCCCGCTGTTCTGTCAGATGGCAGGAGTACTTGTCATATTTTTCTACCACATCTCGTAAAGACCCTCACAAAAGAGGACTTCCAGAACTGCTTCAGAAACTGGCAGATCAATGTGTTAAAACTGAAGGGAGTATGTGAGGGGAGTTAATGGCAAAGTGTCTTTTACTGTGATAATTTTTTTATTGAAATATCACCATATATGTTGATATCCCTTGTATTTTTAACAAAATAATGTCTTTCACAGCCACTCTTGTATCTGCAGAGGTTTGCAATTTCTCTGAATAACTGATACAAAATATGACAAATGCATAAGAAATGTATTTGGGGTGGTAGATTTTATTCTCTCACAAAATGCATCCTATTTTATGCAGTGAGAGAGATACACAGCCACTCGGTGGAAATCAAGATTGCTTCTTACTATTTCTTTTGTAGGACAAAGTGATAAAAATGATTCCCTTTAAGACTTCCAGCTAGGTGTGGAGGCACACACTTGTAATCCCAACATTCTGGGAGGCTGAGGTTGGGGAGTCACAAGTGTGAGTCTAGGCTGGGAAATACGGCAGTTTAGCAAGACCCTGCCTCAAAACAAAAAATGAAAAGGTCTGGTATGCAGCTCAGTATGAAGACCCTGGGTTCCCTTTCCAGTGCCGCCAAAAGAAAAAAGTTCCAGCAATAGAAACTCCATGTGACTATTTCTATTTCTTTCTCTCTTCTGTTTAAACACAAGTTAATTCCTAATCCTCACTGATCATTTCCTCGAGAAGTCCCTATGTGAATTGGCCATGAGAATGTTCTTGGTTTCATTTCTTTACAGCCAAGAGACCGGAACACTGAACACTCACGACTGTGTCTTGGTTTACAAATCGGAGGCACAGGGAAACAAAAACCACACTGCAGAGAGCAGCTTAATTGGACTCACCACCAAGATGCTGAAAGCCAGGCGGTTAGAGGAAATCAACACGTGTTACAGCAGCAACGGACTGGAGAAAGTGACATTTTTCCAGTGCATGAAAGAGGTGGAGAAAGTGACATGCTTCTTGGAAGAAAATTCCAGCGAACTGGATTCAGGTTCTGGAAAAAATGAGGTAATTCGATGCTGATTTAGTCTCCTGAAAAGTGTCGGTTCTACCTTAATCTTTTCTTATACCAGGGAGCCTTTTCTCTGACCCTCTTCATGTTCTATTTTGTCACTGGTGGGTAGACTCGAAGGAGGTGTGTGACTAGACAAATCCCACTTTGTTTCACTGAGAGGCGTGGGTGAGCTACTCAGCTGAGTCTGGTTGGTAATTAGGAAGCCTTTGCCTCTGTGCTCGTCCCTGTTGGGCTCCCACACTGTGCCTCTAGTGGCTTGGGAGTTACCAAGCAGGTCCTGTATGGGCCGGGGTGGAGCTCGGTGGTGCACTTTTGCGAAACCCGGGGTTCCGCCCCCAGCTCAGAGAAACAGCCTGAAGAAGAGTCCTTTAAAATGATGGGTTCGGACTTCACATCCGGAGAAGCGCTCAGAGGGGCACCGTTGTTCTTTGGAAGTTTCTAACCTCCTGAAGACGTGGGGCTCCCCAGCGCAGAGTTCCGCATAGGGAAATCCAGAGAAGAGCCAGGCAGAACTTGCGGATGGGGGGCGGGGAGCGCCTGCGTGCTCCGAGGTGCAGGACGCGGTGCCGAGCCCGCGTCAGCTGTGCGTTCCCCGGCGAGCTGCGCAATTCAACCAGGGGGCTGCGCTGTCCCAATACCAGCGCCTGCCATCCCACCTAGCGCGTTTCCCCTTCTCTCTCCGGGAGGCTGAGGTGTGACCCGCCCTGAGCATGCCCATCTAATCAGTGCGAGCCCCCAGCGGCGGCAGCAGCTCCTCCCTGACCCCCGCTCTGCCCTGCTGAGCCCGAGCCGCATTTTGCTCAGGCCTCTCCTGAGCATGCGATGGTTTCTAACGCTTCTGACACCTCGCCCGAGACGGGCTCCTGCGGGTCAGGACCTTGCGTGGGTTTCTCGTCTCTGCATCCTTGGCTGCTTTCCCAATCAGTGGCGCGCAGTGGTGTCTGTGGCACGAACAGACTGATTGAAGTTAGTTTGCCTTCTGGCTAAGGGCTCGGAAGCATCGTTGTTAATCATCAGAACAAGTGATCCTTGCCTGGCAGCTTCGGAAAACACCCTTCCTAGCCCAGCTACTGCTCTGAAAAGTGCTGTTCTGCTAGGGAGGCATCTCTGGCGACGCAGTAGACGAGAAAATGGAGATAATGCATATAAAAAGCCTAGGGGGTGTTTCATTGAGTGAATAAAGAGTGATAAAATGTGCTGGGGAAAAGAACTGAGTCGCCCAGAAATGGGACTTTTTGAGACCTCCGCTTTCCCTGTGAATTAGTATTCTTCTTCCTTTTTGTCTTCTTCCTCTTCTCTTCTCCCCCTTCTCTTCTTCTTTCTTCCTCTTTCTCTTTCTTTCTCTCCTCCTTTTCCTCTACTCTCTCCTTTTATTTAATTTTTTGAAACGGGGAGTCACTGTTACCTATGTTGGTCCTCAGTTGGTTTGAAGTCATCCTCCTGCCTCAGCCTCCTTCCTGGCTACTTAATATTTTGTTCCATATAGAAAAAGAAAACATTTCCATAAGCAAAATTTGTGAGACATGAAAGATTTTTTCACTGGGCCTGCTAACATTTTAAACCAGTAAACAGAAGGTCCCCCCCCCTCCAGTTCATGAATCTCTGTAGGGCATAGAAAACAAAACATTCTTCTTGCATAACTTCCTATAATGCTGAAGTCATCAACTAACTGTGTTCATTTATATAAATTTGATTACTATTCAAGTACAGTTTTTCTCCAACTTCTCTGGTAAAAATTTTAAAGTAGGTAACTGGCTTAAGTTACTTTTCTCTCGTTTCTGAGACGACATACCTGATACCCAAAATTAAGGGATCAAAGGTTTATTTAGCTCACGGGTTATAGAGGTCTCAGTCCATGATCAGCTGGCTCCAAGGCAGGGTGGCATGGCCCTGGGACAACACTTCAAGGCAGCAGAAGACAGTAAAAGTAGCAAGAGCAAAAGGGGGAAAGCAAGTCTCTTTTCCTCCCTTATATTTTAAGAAGGTTCCCCACCCCCAGGGTGGGCATGGGTGTAGCACTCACCCATCTCCCCACCCTCCTCTTGCACAGGATAAGGATGTTTACAAAGTGAGGACCCAGCCTCCTGCGGAGTCATTTTATTAAACTTCTAGACTTCTCAATTGACACAATGTATCAACCACTATGGTAACCATTTTTAAATGGCAAATTAGAACATAAACGTTTTTAGGCTGAGTTACTTTTCTCATTACCACCTGTTTCAGAATGTTAGAAATCAATGGCTTGGAAGTTACCTATCATTTCCCAGAATATTTCAGGAGAAGGCAGAGAAGGTCAAAGAGACACTAGTAAGAGGGAGCCCACTCTCTCCTGGCTGTCTGCTGGCTTCCAGCCTACAGGTGACCCCTGGGGGCGGTGGGAGGCAGGAGGGATGAGGAGCCGCGCGGGTCCCCTTCAGTTTCTTATTTGTACATGGAGGAGCCCGCAGAGGTCAGCAGTGCATTTCCGAGTGTGTCTCCTGCAGGGAGGAGGATGGATGGCTCCAGGGCTGTCCTGCTTCTGGGGCCAGGGCCCAGCGCGGTGCCCGGCAGCCAGCAGGCCTGGCCTGCCGGGGCTCGGGTGTCCACAGGTATGCAGACAGACAGAGCTGGATTAGCACGTCTCCATCTCCTGCAGTAAATCTTTACAATACTGCTCTTTCCTTGCCAGGGACTGTAAAAAAATGCTGTCAACTTTCACCCCTTCTCCCGGTTCCCTGAGTGCCGAACAGAATTCACTCTGAATTTCAGGCATGCTGGTGACGTGAAAGCTTTCATTCAGGAGCCTGAAGCGCAAATTCTTTCTAGAAGAGACTTTACACTCTAGACCCAAGAGCAGAAAAGTTGTGCACAAATTTAACAATCTCTATTTGTTAAAATAGTTGGGTAAGACTCAAGTTATTTCCCTTTTCCTGCTTTGAGCCCGATTTCTCCATTTCAATTCTTTTTCATCTATTTTTATTTCTAACTTCCTTTTCCTCTTTTTTTGTCAATTTATGAAAGACCACATACGATACTTTTTTTCTTTCTCTTTCTTTTTAATTTTCTCCTTTCCATTTTATTTTGGTGCCCAGTGACTTTTCTTGTGCTGCTGCATTCCAGAAGATGTTCATAAATCACTTCACTTCCACCTCCTGCCCAGAATTTTTAAAGCTCTCTCTGCTCAAAGGGGGCCATGGGACTCGCCCTCCCTCGGACTTGGCTTTCATTTCCTCCTTCCTTTCTGGTTCCCCGCTTTATACAAAATGTGGAAATGTTGAAGGATGGCATTAGTAAGGGGCCGGGGTGGACAATAAGTGACAGTGGCCTTCCTGGGTTGCCTGGCCCAAGAATGAAGCCAGCTGAGCTCCCGGGCTCACACGCTGCTCCCCTCCTCCCCCCGGCACAGGTGGACACTCCGGCCTGACCCGGCCACTCACAGGGCCTCCCACCCTCCTTGGCTCAGAGCCCGGGGCCTCATTCGGCTCTGAATCTTCACCACCAGCAGCACCGCATGGTGGCGATCTCTGCATCTCCTCCGCCTGCAGCTTTGGCCCACGACCTTGCGCAGGTTGGGACTAGCGCTTCCTCTGGAATCTTCCATAGATCCACCTTGCCCTGCTGTAAAATGAAGCCCAGACTTGAAACTTGCCCCTGGGGATGTGCACATCCCAGGCCCTGCCCACCTCTCTTGAGGACCTCTGTAGCCCTCCTTCCAAAGGTCTTGCACACCAGAAAGTTGAATTTTTAAAAAATTTTCACCAGATAATCACATGCCATAATAAGCTCCATGTAAATTGAGTAGCATCACCATATATGATGTTGAGCTTAATAACTGCTCTCATGACTAACTAGAAGCACTTTTTTATAATCCAATCCTGGGCTTTACATTTACATTGATTTATTTTGATGTTGGGAATTCGAACCAGGGTCTTGAGCATACGGTACCATTGAACTACACCCCCAGCCCTGAGTTATTATTTCTCTTGCCAATTCTCTAGTACCTATGTGTTGTATTTTATTAAGGTTAAATGTTACCTCTCTCCCCCTCCCGTCCCTCCCTCTCTCCTTCCTTCCCTCTCTCTCTCCCTCTCTCACACACACATTCCTACTTGCTCAATAAAAGACATCGATGCCACATACTGTTCTTCGACAACCGCTTGGCTCTGTCTGCGTCTCTCCATCTTTCTCTGTGACTGATACACATCCCCACTTCGTTTTTGTGATGCTAGGGATTGAATTCAGAGCTAGGCAAAGGTCAACACTCTACCAATTAGCCACTACTCCGTTTATGACTCTGGTTTTTCTACCCAAGGTGCTTTGGCTCATCTCTTTGTCCCTTGATTGATTTCCCCAGCTTTGTGTACACCCCGGTCACTGTACTCACCCACAAGGCATGGCCCTAGGTGCGGCAGCCATGGGACGCCAGAGGGTGGATGATTCTTCAGCAAAAGCCTCTCCCGACAGACTGAACAGTGTTTTCCCTTGATCCTATTTCAACAAAAGAGACAATAAATTTTCCCCAAAAGTTTTTTTTTTTTTTTTTTTAAAAAGTTCTCACTGACCACCATACTGCAGCCATGTTCACAGGACTTCTAAGTGAATCATTTCTGAGTTTATCCTAATCCCCACTGGTTTGTGTTTAAAAGTCTTCCTTAGTAAGGAATAATTCTTTTTTTAAAACGAGGCTTAGGTTCTTCTATATCCCATCCGGGGATAGAAAATAAAGCTGGTGCTCACGGAGGCGTCCCTCTCCGTCCTGGGAATGTTTCAGTGTCTGGGCCCGAGGCTCCAGAGACTAAACCGAACCGAATCTTTATCCATGGGATGTGTGGAAGGATGGAGCGGGTCTGAGCAGCGTGTGGAGCTCCCTGTTTGGATTGCGGTGGGCGAGTTTAATCCCTGATGGTATTTCCTGACCAACTGCTATGAACTTGTCCATCAGCAGCATCTGTAACCATTGCAGCTGAGATCTCCAAATAGCACCGCCGAGGGTGGAGGTTTTGTGATTTTTAAAGTTGCATTTCCCTACTCCCCTGCTTTGCTTCTCACCCCACAAGGGCAGGAGAAACCTCGCTGGCTGGCAGGGACCCAACCTTAGCAGCCGATGCCAATTACAGTGCAGCTAGCAGCAGACCTTGACCTGGGGACAAACGCATGCGTGCTGGTGTGAATTATGGCCCCTGGGTCTCCCCGGCCCCTGCACCTGTTTCGGATCTGTCACACAGACCCATCATATTTTTCCTTTTAAAGAGGGAGAATATTTGTTGATGGTGTAACTGGAGACAGCCCCTGCAGGAGTCTGCAAAAATCCTCTGCTATGCTTCGCGCGTCGCCCACTCCTCCGAGCCGGGAGGGAGGCCGGGCCGGCCTGCGCTTAGAAAGTGGCTGCGGGCCATCGAGGCAGGGCCGGCGCGCCTAAGCCCGGGCCTTCCCGGCGACTCCCAGGCATGGACTCCGCGCTCCGGAGAAGAGACGTCTGGATCGTAGGCGGCGTGTGCCTTCTGTCGTCTTCGGTGCTCTGGCGCCTGATCCGGTTGGCGAGGACGCGGCGAGGCCCCAGGCCGCCGCCTGCTGCCGAGGACGCGCAGGTAGGGAAAGCCCGGCTGAGCCCGCGCCGTTCGGCTTCCAGCCTGGCGGCGGTGCTTTGTGCAGGGCGCAGAATCCTCACCCAGGACCCCGAGTGGCCTGGGGCGCCTTGCGGCCTTTCGAGCCACCTCGGCGGCTTTCGGGGACCTCGCTGAGGCGCCCGCGCCGGCTGTGCCGTAAAGTGGGTGGCCTATTTTTAGGCGTAAGGGCTAAAAATAACATCCACATTCCTTCGTTCTCTTCTTTCTTCTGTGCCCGAGTTCTGAAAGGAAAAACCTTATGGAAACCGTGGGGCTCCGCTGCCTCCTGGGGGGATGCGTGGACACCCGGCCTGCTGGGGGGATGCGTGGACACCCGGCCTCCTGGGGGATGCGTGGACACCCGGCCTCCTGGGGGATGCGTGGACACCCGGCCTCCTGGGGGATCCGTGGACACCCGGCCTCCTGGGGGATCCGTGGACACCCGGCCTCCTGGGGGATCCGTGGACACCCGGCCTCCGAGGCGCAGGCGACCTTCGCGCTGTTGGTATTCGCCAGGCTGCAGCTATTCCAGTCCTTCAGTCTGCAAAGTAGCACAAGTCTGGAGTAAGAGAAATAATGACTATTTTAAGGATTTTAGCGCTTTCCAAGAGAGGGGCACGCATGTCTAGGGAAACAGAATCCCAAGCGGAGTGTAATATTTTATGATGTCTTGCTGAACATTGTTTTTTTCTTGTTGTTATCTTTCTCCCACCACTTTTACCTTGTCTTCAACTAAGGTTAGATGATTAAGTAAACAGTTCCAAGATTTGCTGGCTCTTTCCACATCTTTAATTCTTTCACCAATTAGCATATGACTAGTTTTTTTTTTTTTTTTTTTGGTAACCAGTCCTAGACTGTTTAGAAAATGCTTTGAAAGCTGCCTCGGAAGGAGGCCCCTGGCCGTGTTTCCCGATTCTTTCTTCCATTACCCTCTCCCCTCTCCCAGAGATGACAGCATTTCCCCCTTGGTGGGCCCTCCTCCCCCTGTGACAGTTTTTGTTTATTGACTTTTAAAATGATTGATTGATTAATTGACTGATTGCAGTGCTGGAACCGAGCCCAGAGCCTTGCACTTGCTAGCAGCCACTTCCCTGCTGAGCTGTGCCTCCAGCCCTTCTCACCGTGTTTTATTGCCCAGATAAACTGCCCACCCGCTGCTGCGTGCTGTGTATGTGTGTGCTTCATCCATAAAAAGAACAAGAACCAGTTTCCACTCCCTTCGGGTGCTACTGTCCCCCTTGCCAGTGCACGATTTACAGTCTTAAAAAAAGATTTCTTTGGGGGAGGCATGGACGTTATGCCCCGATGCCTGCATATACCTGCCTTGTTTACGTCTTGTTCTACAAGAAACTGCCAACCCTGCCTCTTGGTGGTGCTGAGAGAACACAGCTTCCCCAGCTGCCCTGTGGCTTCCCAGAGTCCCGCTGTGGTGAGCACTGCTGTGACCGCCAGGTTCCCTGTCACAGGAATCCGCAGGTCTGGGAACAGTTTAATCACTCATCTGATCCTAGTGGAGGACAAGGGGGAAGCGGCGGGAGAAAGCAACGACAATGAAACACTCCAAGTAAGACGTCGTAAAGGACTGTAACTCTATTGAGGTCTGCCCTGACCTCTCGGTTATGTCGACATTTTCAGACGTGGCCACGGCTGCCGGAGCGTTAATCATTTTTGACTGTTCCATGTATCTCCTATGGGAGACGTTAAGACGGGTGCATTTCTTCTATGGGAAGTACAAGGGCGTTCATCTTCCAAGTGGAAAAGAATGCGAAGCTGAAGAATGAGACCCTGGCCCTCTGTGTTTCCCAGTGAACAAGGTTAGCAGAGAGTACTCTGGAGATACATTGTTAAAGGAGTTTTTGAGACTTTGTAACTGTAAAGAAAAATCTCTCTTAAATCAGATTTTACAACACATGCTTTTAACTTTTCCCATTTTTAATTACTGTTTAGAAATGTTGGCAACCTATTACCTTAGAAGTTTTTCCAAGCACAGCAGTTTTAGGAACTGTGCTTTGCAGTGATCTCAGAGTCCTCTTTGTAACGTTAATGTGCTCCGCGAGCCTTCGGAACATGAAGTGATAGAAGGGTTTTCCAGGGTACCGCCTAGAGGTAGGTCCCTGCCCCTGGGAAGCTCAGGTTGCTCTAAACCAACCACGCAGATGAGGCCGATCTCAAAATAATTGAAATTATGATCTTTTCTATCTTTTGTTTTTTATTATAATATAAGAAAATTACTGTATCTCTAAAAGTATAAACAATATAGTTAAAACTATAAATTAGCAAGTCAAGTCTGTGTTGGTAGGTTAGGGAATGGTTAACATACTTGATGATGAGATTCCTAAATAGAGTTGACCAAACTATGTTCCTCTCCGCTGACTTCCACCATCGTGGTTCTAAAATCTGCATCTGTCTGTTAGTATTTCCCAGACTTTAGTTTGTCACAGACTGTTTTCGTGGTTTTGCTATAAAATGGGTCCCTGTGTCTTGGTAGCTTCAACCAACTATGGATTGAAAATATGTGGAAAAGACTGTTTCCCTATCTATGTTTCCCTAAACAATACAGGATAATAGCTGTTTATTGTGCATTTATGTCATGTTAGTATTGTAAGCGGTCCAGAGATGATTTTAAGCATACAGGAGGAAGCGCGTGGGCTCTATGTGAAGATCACACCTTTCCTGCCAGCGCCGGGAGGAGTCCTGGAACCAGCCTCCCCAGGGTGTCGAGGACCGCTGTATGCATTTTGCTTTTCTTCCCATTAGCATTTTCACGCATCAAGTCACTTCAGTCATTTTTAGCAGAATCAAAACCAGAGTGAAATCATGGTTTCGATGTATGACCACAAATCATCCAAAATCCCTCAAAATCAGATGCCCCCCCATCCCTGCCGTCAGCTTCTGGACACCCGGGTGATTTCCAGGTCTTTCTCCTGTGTGCTCCTCCTACCTCTCTCCTTTTCTGCCCACCACGTGGTGACATAACGGAGACCAGAGAGATGGCGAGGCGCAAGCAGCAGCAGAGTCTTTCTCTGGAGAGCCGGCAGAGAGCCCGGGCAGCGAGAAGAGTTACTGTAGGCATTGCTGTTGGGAAGAGCCCCTCGGGGTTCTGAGGTGCCCAGCCCCATCTCCACAGTGCCCCTCCTGAGTTCCTACCCAAAGCAGAGCTTGAGTGAGGCCCCGTGCAGTGCTTGTGCTGGCAGTCGGCCCCCAAGCACAGGCGTCTTATAAGAAGGGGATGGAGGGGGGTCCAGCGAGGTCTCCCCAAGCTGGCCCCCCGGGCAAGGTGACCTCTCGAGTACACCCCTTCCCCCGGATGGATTCCCAGGTGCCATCCCTGCTGGTCAAAGGTACCCGGGCCATTAGCGTTCCCGGTGGCCTGTGTGTGAATGCCAGGTCCCAGGAGTGTCCCTCCGTGAGGTCAGAGAACTTGAGGCGAAGCGCTCTGGTTCGCACCTGCAGGGATCTGGTTGCCACAGCAACAGCAGGAGCAGAAGCGTGCAGCAGACGTGGAGAAGGATGCACGTGAGGCTTCACCGTCAGCCTCTGAGTCAGGTGCTGTGATCTCTGCGGGCAGCGGGAGGGCGCACACCCTGCCCCAGCTCGCTGCTTTAATTAGGAGGTGGGGCAGGGCTTTGACCTCAGCAGTGGGGTGAGCTGGCCCTGGAAACCCGATGGGCATGGTGCCCACACCCAGCTTCCTGCATCGCCCATGGATATCTTATTAAAGAGACACCTTGGGGTCCAGTCCCAGCCCCTGCGCCGAGGGCGCTCTGTACCTTTGGCGTTGCAGCGAGCGCCGGTCTGCTTCCTGCACAGAGCTGCGTGCAGGGCCAAGGAAAGCGTGCGTGGGGAAGGCTGCGGCGGTTACCGCTCCCAGCACCTTGGCCTCCGTGGCTGGAGCACCCTTAGCCCTCTGCCTTCTTCCACGCAGAAACGGCTTCTGGAAGGACGTCTGCTGTCCTGCCGTGTGTGTGTGTGTGTGTGTGTGTGTGGTTCGGCAGATTAATCCCAGGGCTCCTGCACTGAGCTACATCTCCAGCCCTCCACTTTTTAATTTTTAATTAAAATGTGAGTAGTGACAAGGATGCAAAACTGGGCCTGTTCTTTTCGTTTTTATTCAGTGTAAGGCTCAGATAACGAGATTAGGATAAGGGGTGAGTATAAAAGCACGTTGTAAAGACAAGGTTTTCATTCATAAATATCTTTAATCAACCTATAGCAGAGTAAGTATTCATTTGCATCTTTATACCAAGATTCTATATTAATACACTCAACAGGCGATTACTGCTCCCCACTGCCTGTAAGATACTGTGTTGGCTGTTGTAGGAGGCCGATTAACTGTTGCCACTTGACGACTCTAGTTTAAAGGACAAACACACAAAACCCACAGACACAAGTGATTTCACTTATTAATGGCAACGGTCTCAAAAAGAGGCAGGGTCTGATGAAATAAGATCATGTCTCGAAAAGGTCAACAGGATATGTGTTCTGTTTGTGAAGTGCTCTTTTCCATTAGGTGGAGGCGTTTAGTATTAGGCAGGCCCTTTCAGGGGCTTGGCAGCCCTCGCTGTTTAGAAACCCTGGGCACTGTGCTCAGCACTTCCCCGCGGGGCATGTAACTCTCCACCACGGTCCCGTGCGGGTATCAGAGAGATGATTGAGCTGAGGCTTAGTTAGAAACTTGCCCAAAATTACGGAATTACAGTAAATACCACGGTATTTCTTTCTGGATAGAATAGCTTGTCCAACCTATGAAACAAGTAGTCAGATTTTTTAGAAAATTTGATTAGAATTTTGAAATAATTTATTTCTTAGAGCAGTTGTAGGCTCACAGACAAATTGCAAGAAAGACACCCAAGGTAGGCTGTGTGTGGTCTGCCCTGGGAGCACACGGCCGCCCACTACCACCATCCCCATCAGAGCGACGTTTGTGACAGCCAAAAGAGCTGCGCCCTACTTTACGTTAGGGTTCACTCCTGGTTTTTTTGGTACATTCTACGGGGTTTGGCCAAATACATAAGGACACGTGTCTGTTATTACAGCAACAAAATAAACACTGAGTATTTGAAAACAAACTTATCGCAATGAATTTTCTAAGGACGGTTTGCTCAATCTGACTGTTTTGACTGGTTGTTTGATTTCTTTATGTAAATACAGCCAGACTGGATTGTTAGCAGTCTCTGCCAGTTTCAGCAATTTGTTCTCCAAAACTGCGAGGTAACGGCGCCCTCCAGTGGGAAAAAGTTGGAAAAACAAATTCAACCGTGCAGTGACTTGCAGCATTGTAAGCTAGGTAGTTTATTGATTTATTGATTAGTGCGGAGGATGACCTTTCTTTCCTCATCCTGTCGGAGAACAAATTCCACATATGGATTTCTTCTAAAAAATCAGTCAATCCTTAATTTAAGATTATTAATATGTATTAATCGTACGTATGAATGGGACTTAATGTAATATCTCCATGCATGCATACAGTAGGCACTGATCAAATCCAGTGTCCCTTTATCCACATTATTGCCCTCCACACACCCATCCAACCTCTGATAATCACTATTCTACATCTAAGTTGACTTTAAAAGACTCCACGTATGAGAGAGAACACGTAGTGTTGTCTTTCTGGCTTAGTTCACTCCATGTAACGTCCTCCCATCCCATCCATTCTGCTGCAAACGACAGGGTCTCACTCTTCCTTAGGGCTGAGTGATGTCCCAGTGTGTCTCCATGCACACGCTACACCCACTCACCTGCCGAGCCCAGGTCTTGGCTATCGTGAACAATGCTGCAGCAAGTGCGGGCAGGGGACTACCTCTCGGGTAGGCTGATTTCATTTCCTTTCGATATATACCAGATGTGGGGTAGCTGGATCAGATGATAGATCTATTTTTCATTTTACGAAGAACCTCCCTTCTCTTCTTCATAGTGGCTGTACTGATTCACATTCCCATCAACCGTGTATAAAAGTTCCTTTAGATGTCTATTTATCTCTCTTTTTCATTCCTGCTGAAATGATAGCAAAATGTGTTCGTCTCACCCACCTCCACTGTCACCTAAGGATGTACACAAATAACATGAGTTCTCCTCTGGGACCATGCAGAAGAAGGGAGAAACTGTCTAGTCCTGCGTGAGTGAGGTCCCCTCTGGTACCAAGATCACAGACGTCAGCATGCCGTGGGAAAGCAAAAGCCTGAAGCCAGGGCTTCATGGTGGAATTGTAATATCCGATGTACCTGTGGACCTAGCAACACAGGCCTCACAGAACATGAGACAAGGCAGGAGCTTCCTATTTTATTGGACAAACACTACTCGATGAGCCACAGGAGCCAGGCAATGCACAGTTCATTCAGACATGATTCAGATAGAGAGTACCCGGCTTTATAAACTCTGAAGCCATGACAGGTGCCATCATCAGTGTAACCAAAGGGACAGAAAGAGGCCTTCGGTGGCATCTGGAACCTTTGTCACTGGATATTTCGGTGAACGCCCTGACCTGACTTCCTCAGCTAATAGACACCGTAGTGTGCCTGCCTCACCGGCCTGGTCTGAGAGCTGTAACTGCTGAAAAGCTAGGAAGGCCATGCAGTTGCAGAGCTGTGGAGTCGGTGAAGTTAGCAAGGGCTAAAAGGAGGACTGGGAAGCCAGCAGACGTAACGTCCAGTGCTGAAACAGGCCTGGCTGGGTCATTTTATCAGTAAGCCTGTGGCGCAGAGATGTGACCCCAAGTTTAATTTCTGTCCCCACTTTGTCATTTGCCCCTACACCTTTGCTCATTCTTTCCCCTCTTTTATGGCTTTCATAATCCTTCAAGGTCTGATTCATTTCTCTCCATGGCTGATTTTAACCTTACTCCCCCAATTCTTGTGGATATCATGGTCCTTCAAGTGCACTGTTTAAATACTCTGTGCCATGTGTTCTGGCTGGTTTTGGTGACCTTGGTGACACTTATTATTTAACAGGTAAATTTATCCACTCCTAAAAAGCTAGAGCTTTGTCTCCAAGGGGGTCTTTCCCAGGATTTCTTTGTATCCTTCACATGAGATATGTCCATTCGCATTTGTGTACTAGTTAGCGACTCATTTTTTTTGGTATAATTTCGTATCTAGAGACTTAGAGGTGAGGCTAACGATTAATAGACATTTTTCAAGGGTTTAGGCAAAGTAAGAAGTAGAACCGGCCTCTGCACAGCGGATTATTTAGAATGGCATTGAGTTTGTGTAAGTTTTCCCTAGAGCTTTCAGGCAGATATACTTGTGGGGAATTCGAATCATTTCTGGGTGGTGGAATCAGTTTTGAGAGGTCGGCACGGCTGGACAGGTCCCTGCTCTCTTTGTTCACCTTCGGATCACAGTGTCAGTAGGGGAAAAGCACCTGTCTTCCCGGGCACTTCTCATCCCCTTCTGAAGAACACTCCACATCTCTCTGTTGGCTTTCACTCTGAAATGGCTCTAATAGAGTGAAAAATGTTTGTAATGATTGCTAAAAGGCACTGCCCAGATTCCAAAGTTCCTTTCGGAATCCTTTTAGAAAGAATAATTTAAGCATAGTTTTGTTTGGATTTGATATATTCTAATCTTGGATACTATTATATATGTGATGTAAAAATAGTCATTCAGCAAACTAGAGCCTTATTATCTTGACCACAGTCCATGCCTGGTCAGGGCCGCACTAGCCCTACTTCGTGCCTACCAAAGAGGAATCTGCATTTTAACAAGGTCCCTGGGTGATTTTGGTGTGTATTGAAGTCTGAGAAGCATTGTAATATTCATTCCCTCCTGCAACTGGAAAATAAAGGGTTAGCAGTTATATCCCCCCCAAAAAAAAACACACTGGAAAAGGTAATATGCACAATTGTAAGCATGGACATAGATTTATCTAAGTAATATGCGCACGTATATTCATGTATGCACAACTACCTAAACTTTGATACCTCTGTATCAAGAGCATATGTGTGTATAGTGTGTGAGTGTATAGTGCATGTGTATGTGTGGATAGTGTGTGTGTCTCTGGTGTACATGTGTGTGTGTTCTCCCAGGGCTCTATCATGCTATTCCTTGAGAGTCAGACAATATCCTTTCTTGAACATTTTAAAAGCACATTTTTCTTGATAAAATAAATATGTCTAATTATAGTTCTTTCCATTAGATTTCCCAGGCAGACCAAACACAGAACTTGGCCCTGAGCCAGTCAGATAAACTGGGCGAGGGCCATGCGCAGTGGTACATGCCTTGCCCTCCTGGTGGGTCACACTCGTCCCCTGGGAAGTGGGTCTGGACACCAAGTCCCTTGCTCATTCGAGAGGAGGTGGCCCTGTGACCAGGCGCCTGCTGAGCAGGCATCATGGAAATTCTTTGGTCTGCCCTTGGCGCGGGGCAGCAGGTGGTTTAATTGAAAGCCCTCTGTGTGCTGAGTAGAGGAACAGCTGCTAGATTCTCGCTTGTCACCAGGTCACTCCTGCCAGGTGCTCGCTGGCAAGGCTTACACACATAAGGGAGTGTGGCGGGGAGCCATCGCAGCGCACTGACTCTGCATCCCTAGC
>RJWM01032410.1:0-21508 GCA_004363535.1 Dasyprocta punctata | reverse complement strand
CCCTCCAGCATTTGTTGTTGGTTGATTTTTTAATCTTGGCCATTCTTTCTGGAGTGAGATGGAATCTCAGTGTTGTTTTAATTTGCATTTCCCAAATGACCATTGATGTTGAACATTTTTTCATATATTTATTTGCCATTTGTATTTCTTTCTCTGAGAAGTGTGTATTCATCTCAGATGCCCATTTTTGGATTGGGTCTTCTAATTTTAGGGGCCTGATTTCTTTTGATTCTTTATATGTTTTAGATAGAAGTCCTTTGTCTGATGGACAATTGATTAAGATATTTTCCCAATTCGTGGGTTTTCTTTTCACCCTGTTGGAGATTTCCTTTGACATGCAAAAACTTTTTAGTAAGATGAGATCCCAGTTGTTGATTCTGGGAAGTGTTTCTCGTGCAATTTCATTTTTGTTCATGAACTCTCTGCCTACTCCTATGTCATCAAGATTTTTACCTACTCTGTCTTCTAGTAAGTTTAGTGTCTCTGTTTTTATATTCAGATCTTTGATCCATTTTGACTTTATTTTAGTGTATGGTGATAAGCATGAATCTAGTTTTAGTTTATGGCATATAGAAAGTCAGTTTTTCCAGCACCATTTGTTAAAGAGGCTATCTTTCTTCCAATGTACATGTTTGGCCCCTTTGTCAAAGATGAGGTGGCTTAGTGTGTTTGTAGTTGTGGCTGTATCTTCTAATCTATTCCATTGATCTTCAGGTCTGTTTTGATGCCAGTACCACGCTGATTGTATCACAGTCGCTTTGTAGTATAGTTTCAAGTCAGGGATTGTGATGCCTCCTACCTTCCCTTTGTTGCCCAGAATTGCCTTTGCTATTCTAGGTCTTTTCTGGTTCCAGATGAATTTCAGGAATGCTTTCTCTAGCTCTGTGAGGTAGGCAAGTGGTATTTTGATAGGGATTGCATTAAATCTGTAAAATAATTTTGGGAGAATGGCCGTTTTCACGATGTTTGTTCTTCCTATCCATGAACGGGGAATATCTTTCCATTTTCTGAAGTCTTCTTCTATTTCCTTCTTTAGAGTAATGTAATTTCCACTGAATAGATCTTTTACTTCCTTCGTTAGATTGATTCCTAAGTATTTCATTTTTTTGGATGTTATAGTGGAGGGTGTGGTTTCCCTTGTTTCTCTGTCAGTGACTTTGTTGTTTGTGTACAGGAATGCTATTGATTTTTGAGTGTTCACCTTGTATCTAGCTACATTACTGGGTTTGGTTATTACTTCTAGAAGTCTTCTAATGGATTTTTGGGGGTCTTCTATGTGGAGTATCTTATTGTTATGGATTACAAACTGGTGGTCAACTTGGCACCAGTTGAATTGGTTCAGCTGGTGTTGAGTTAAAGATGCTCCACCTGAAGAAAGTTGCCAGCATAAATAGGGACATGGAGAAGAAGAAGGAGGCATTGTGGGTTCTTCCAAGAGTTGCTGTTGGAGCCGCTGGTTCTCTTGGAAGTGCTTGTCACGCTGGATTCTCCAATGTGGATTCGGCCATTATTGTTCGGAGGAGCTTGGGACCTCATCGGTGAGAGTGGCTGTGTTCACGTTGCGGGAGCTCCGCTCCTCATATTGTGCATCGCTTCCTGGCTCTGGAGGGGAGGCTGTGTGCTGGAGAAGCTGGTCACGCTGGGCTTCCTGACCTGTGCTCAACTGTTCTCCATCGTCGGAGGAGCGCGGGACCTCGTCGCCATTGGGGATGGCTGTGGTGCTCTTCAGGGCAGCCTCGCTTCATCTTTTGAGTGTGACTTCTTGGCTCCTATGCAGAACCCTCAACCCACTGCACAGCTCCTTCACCCTGCTGGCATAGACTTTCTAGCTCCACAGCTGACCTGTGGCCTTCCCAGCACAGAACTGTAAATAGTCTGGCGTGAGCCCTTATTGTGGGCTCTTAGATTCCCAGTTGGTACTGTAGGAGGCACTGTCATGTGTTTTGGGTCTCTAGCGGGACTCTTACATGACATTGCTGTGGGATCCATGCCCTCGGCTATCCTGGGTCTTAGTGTTGTGGACAGATTTTCCTGCATCGTTTTGTGTTTAACTTATTATAAAATAATATTACAAACACTGTGTCCTGTAGCAGTTGTTCTCCCTGTAACCCCTGACTACAACACTTATCATCGCAAATAATGATAATTTCACTTCTTCCATTCCTATCCTTATTCCCTTTATTTCTTTCTCTTGTCTAATTGCTCTGGCTAGTATTTCCAGAACTATATTGAATCCAGAACCATACTGAATAGGAATGGTGATAATGGACATCCTTGTCTTGTTCCTGACTTTAGGTTGAAAGTTTTCAGTTTTTCTCCATTCAGTAAGATGTTGGCTGTTGGTTTATGATATATAGCTTTTATCAGGTTGAGGCAGAGACCATTTATTCCAATTTTCTATAGAGTTTTTATCATGAATTGGTGTTGGATTTTGTCGAAAGCTTTTTCTGCATCTATTGAGATGATCATGTGGTTCTTGTCCTTGGCCCTGTTGATACGGTGTATTACATGTATTGATTTCTGTATGTTGAACAATCCCTGCATTCCTGGGATGAATCCCACTTGATCATGGTGTATAATCTTTCTGACAACTTTCTGTATTCTATTTGCCAGTATTTTATTGAGGATTTTTGCATCTATGTTCATGAGGGAGATTGGCCTGTAATTTTCTTTTTTGGTTGGGTCTTTCTCTGGTTTTGGTATTAGGGTAATACTTGTTTCCAGGAATGAGTTAGGGAGACTTGCTTCCCTTTCAATTTAATTGAAGAGTTTGAGGAGTGTTGGCATTAAGTCTTCCCTAAATTTCTTGTAGAATTCAGTGGTGAATCCATCAGGGCCCGGGCTTTCCTTTGTTGGTAGGATCTTAATTACATATTCAATTTCATAAGCTGATTTTGGGTTATTTAGCAGCTTTATGCCTTCTTGATTCAGCTTTGGTAATTCATAGGTTTCTAGGAATCTGTCCATTTCTTCTGTGTTGTCAAATCTATGTGAGTAAAGGTTTTTGAAGTAGGTGTTGATGATCTTCTGTATTTCCACAGGGTCTGTAGTGATTTCACCCTTTTCATTTCTTATTGCATGAATCTGAGTTTTTTCTTTCCCCTTTTTGATAAGGTTGGCTAGGGGTTTATCAATTTTATTTACTCTTTCAAAGAACCAACTCTTCGATTCATTAATTCTTTGCATTGTTTTCTTAGTTTCAATTGCATTAATTTCTGCTCTAATCTTAATAATTTCCTCCCTTCTTTGGGCTTTGGACTTGACTTGCTCTTCTTTTTCTAGAAGTTTGAGGTGCAGCATTGCGTTGTTTATGTGTGTTGTTTCCGTTTTTCTGATATGAGAGTTTAGTGCTATAAATTTCCCTCTGAGGACTGCTTTAATTGTATCCCACAGGTTCCAGTAATTTGTATTTGCATTTTCATTCAATTGTAGATATTGTTTAATTTCTTCTTTAACCCCTTCTGTGACCCATTGGTTATTTAGGAGAGTATTATATAATTTCCATGTGTTATGTGGTTTTTTTGTCATTCATTTCCAATTTTACTGTGCTATGGTCAGATAATATGCATGGAATTATTTCAGTTCCTTTGCATTTACTTAAGCATGTTTTGTGGTCCAGTATGTGATCTATTTTAGAGAGTGACCCATGTGCAGCTGAGAAGAATGTGTATTCCAATGTTGGTGGGTGGAATACTCGGTACACATCTACTAGGTCCATTTGTTCACAAGTTTGATTCAGTTCCGCTATTTCTTTGCTGATTTTTTGTTTGGTTGATCTGTCTCTCTGTGACAATGGGGTATTAAGGTCCCCTGTTACAACTGTATTGTTGCTTATTTGATTTTTCATGTCTATTAAGAATTGTCTTACATAGTTGGGTGCTCCCATATTCAGTGCATATATATTTATAATTGTAATCTCTTCCTCTTAAAGTTTTCCCCTCACAAGTATGTAGTGACCTTCTTTATCTCTTTTGATCATTCTCGGTTTGAAGTTTGCATTGTCTGCAAACATAATAGCCACCCCTGCTTTTTTCTGGGTTCCTGTTGCATGGAGTATTGTTTTCCAGCCTTTCATTTTTAGTCTGTGAATTTCCTTTTGAGTGAAATGTGTTTCTTGTACACAGCGTATTGTTGGATTTTTTTTCTTAACCCACTCTGCCAGTCTGTTTCTTTTTATTGGTGAGTTGAGACCATTTATATTGATTGATGTAACTGATATGTACCAACTCATCCTTGTCATGGTATCTTTCTGTTGTCAGTTTTCTACATTTTCTGTTTAATTATTTGCCCTGCTTAGTGGTTTCCTTTTGTTGTTGTTCTTAAGATTGTAGCTATCTTTGTCTCTTTCCAGAGTGTCTTTCAGTACTCTTTTTAGTGTTGATTTGGAGGCCATAAATTTGTTCTGTTGTTCTTTTTCGTTAAAGTATGTTACTTCTCCATTAACTTCTAAAGATAGTTTTGCAGGATACATCAATCTGGGTTGAAAGTGGTTTTCTTTCAGGATTTGAAATACTTCACTCCAAGCTCTTCTTAACTTAAAGATTTGTGTTGAGAAGTCTGCCATGATTCTGATAGGCTTTCCTTCATAGGTGATCTGTTTCTTTTCTCTGACAGCTTTTAGTATTTTGTTCTTGTGCTGTATATCTCATACCCTTATTATTATATGTCTGGGTGAAGATTTATTTACGTTATGGTTAGTTTGGGTTCTGTATGCCTCAGTTACCTGTATTTCAGATTCCCTCCCCATGTTTGGAAAGTTTTCTGCTATTATTTCTGTGAATAGTCTTCGCAGGTCATTAGTATTGACCCCTGCTTTTTCATTTATGCCTATTAATCTTATGTTATTTCTCTTGGCATCATGCAGCTGTTAAATTGTTGTTTCTTGGTTCCTTACTATTTTTAAGAGATCTTTTCTTTCATGACCATAAGCTCCCATGCTGTCTTCAAGATCTGAGATTCCATCTTCAGCTTCATTTAAGTGGTTTTTCAAACTTTCCATGGAGTTTTTCATTTCCTGCATTTCGCTTTGCATCTGTTTCATGCATTCTGTTTGTGTCTTTTATTGTTCATTCAAGGTTTTGATCATTTCCTTAAGTTCTTCCATTTTTTATCTTGCTCTTCTTTAGATACACACAACATTTCTTTAATAATGATTCGCATTTCATTTTTTAGCTGAGAGAATATTTCTGATTTGAATTTCTCTATAGCTCCACCAAGCTGTTTCTTTACTGCATTTTCTATCATTTCAGAAAGTCTATTTGTGTGACTCCCACTGTGTTCCATTTCAGTGTCTCTTGGGTTTGTTCTTAGTAGGCTGGGGGACTGAGACTGCCTCTTGGTCTTTTATTTTGTCATTTTCTTCTAGAACCTATGTGGCTCTGTGTCCTGGGAGGCTGACTGGGCATTACCCTGAGAGTCGCATTGAGTCTTGGGTCGCGCTGAGTCATGGGACCCAGTAGAGCCAGATCCTGTGTGCAACCAGTGAAGGCAGCCTCCCGGGGCATGTGGGTGGAGTCTCTGCCTTAACTGGGTAGGGCCAAGGCCTCCCAGTCCCAGGGAGCTAGGCAGAGTGTACCCTGGAGTATGATGCTGCCCAGACCCTGAGTGTAGCTGCAAGGAGTTCAGAGCAACAACTGTGCCAGGGCAAGCCTGGGCGAGCCCCAGGCCTACAGTGCCAGGGCCTTGGTCCTGGCTGGGTGGGGGCCTGCGAGCTCTACGATGCGGTGCACACAAGCTGCTCCACTGAAGAATGGAGCTCGCACGCACTCTGCACTCTGGTTGGGGGGAGCCCAAGCTCTCCAAGGCCCTGCAGCTATGTTGGTCAGTCCCTGATGAGCAGCTCTGGGATCCTGGGCTGAACTGGGCTGGGCTGCATACCTCTGTGTCCTGTGAGGCTGGCCGGGCATCCCCCTGAGGCTCGCCTTGAGTCTTGTGTAGTGCTGAGACGTGGGACCCAGTCAGTTCTGTTATTTCTTGGCTGATTTTTTGTTTCTTGATCTGTCTCTCTGTGACAGTGGGGTGTTAAGGTTCCCTGTTATAACTGTATTGTTGTTTATTTGGTTTTTCATGTCTATTAAGAATTGTCTTACATGGTTGGGTGCTCCCATATTCAGTGCATATATATTTATGATTGTAATCTCTTCCTCTTCAAGTTTTACCCTAACAAGTATGTAGTGAACTTCTGTATCTCTTTTGATCATTTTTGGTTTGAAATTCACATTGTCTGCAAACATAATAGCTACCCCTGCTTTTTTCTGGGTTCCTGTTGCATGGAGTATTGTTTTCCAGACTTTCATTTTTAGTCTGTGAATTTCCTTTTGAGTGAAATGTGTTTCTTGTACACAGCGTATTGTTGGATTTTTTTCTTAACCCACTCTGCTAGTCTGTTTCTTTTTATTGGTGAGTTGAGACCATTTACATGGATTGATATAACTGATATGCACTGGCTCATCCCTGTCATAATATCTTTCTGTTGTTGCTTTTCTACATTTTCTGTGTAATTATTTGCCCTGCTTAGTGGTTTCCTTTTGTTGTTGTTCTTAAGATTGTGGCTATCTTTGCCTCTTTCTAGAGTGTCTTTCAGTACTCTTTGTAGTGTTGGTTTGGTGACCATAAATTTCTTCAGTTGTTCTTTGTCATGAAAGTATCTTATTTTTCCATCAATTTTTAAGGATAGTTTTGCAGGGTACATCAATCTGGGTTGAAAGTGGTTTTCTTTCAGGATTTGAAATACTTCACTCCAAGCTCTTCTTAACTTAAAGATTTGTGTTGAGAAGTCTGCCATGATTCTGATAGGCTTTCCTTCATAGGTGATCTGTTTCTTTTCTCTGACAGCTTTTAGTATTTTGTTCTTGTGCTGTATATCTGATACCCTTATTATTATATGTCTGGGTGAAGATTTATTTACATTATGGTTAGTTTGGGTTCTGTATGCCTCAGTTACCTATATTTCAGATTCCCTCCCCATGTTTGGAAAGTTTTCTGCTATTATTTCTGTGAATAGTCTTCGCAGGTCATTAGTATTGACCCCTGCTTTTTCATTTATGCCTATTAATCTTATGTTATTTCTCTTGGCATCATGCAGCTGTTAAATTGTTGTTTCTTGGTTCCTTACTATTTTTAAGAGATCTTTTCTTTCATGACCATAAGCTCCCATGCTGTCTTCAAGATCTGAGATTCTATCTTCCACTTCATTCAAGTGGTTTTTCAAACTTTCCATGGAATTTTTCATTTCCTGCATTTTGCTTTGCATCTGTTTCGTGCATTCTGTTTGTGTCTTTTATTGTTCATTCAAAGTTTCCATCATTTTCTTAAGTTCTTCTATTTTTTTGTCTTGCTCTTCTTTAGATACATGCAACATTTCTTTCATAATGATTGTCATTTCACTTTTTAGTTCAGAGATTATTTCTGATTTGAGTTTCTCTACAGCTTCACCGAGCTGTTTCTTTACTACATTTGCTATCATTTCAGAAAGTTCAGTTGTGTGACTCCCAGTGTTTTCCATTTCAGTGTCTCTTGTGTGTGTTCTCAGTGGGCTAGGGGATTGAGACTGTCTCTTGGTCTTTCATTTTGTCATTTTCTTCTGGGACCTGTGTGGCTCTGTGTCCTACGAGGCTGACCAGGCGTTCCTCTGGTGGGTTGTGCTGAATTGCTGGACTGGGTAGAGCTGGATCCTCTGTGCAGCTAGTAAGGGCACACTCCTGGAGTGTGGTGCTGGAGCCTCTGCCTTACTCAGTAGGGGCCAAGGCCTCCCAGTCCCAGGCAGCTAGGCAAAGTGTACCCCGGAGTGTGGCACCACCCAGACCCTGAGTCTGACTGCAAAGAGTTCAGAGCCTTTGGAGTGCCAGGCAAGCCTGGGTGAGTCCCAGGCCTACAGTGCCGGGGCCTTGCTCCTGGCTGGGTGGGCCCGCAACCTCTAGGGCCCACCGTGCCAGCAGCTCCACTGAAAAATGGAACTCACATGCACCCTGGCTCTGGTGGGCGGAGCCCAGGCTCTCCAAGGCCCTGCAGCTATGCTGTCCAGTCCCTGATGAGCAGCTCTGGCATCCTGGGCTGGACTAGGCTCAGTATCTCTGTGTCCTGCGGGGCTGGTCGTGTATTCCCCTGGTGGGTTGCGCTGAGTCACTGGACCAGGTAGAACTGGATCCTGTGTGCAGCTAGTGAGGGTGTACTCCTATAGTGTGGTGGTGGAGCTTCCGCCTTACTGGGCGGGGGCCACAGCCTCCCAGTCCCAGGCAGCTAGGCGGAGTGTACCCTGGAGTGTGGTGCCACGTGGACCGTGAGTCTGGCTGCAAGGAGTTCAGAGCCTCTGGATTGTCAGGCTAGCCTGGGCCCTGCTTTAAGTTCAGTAGCCTAGATAGAATATAAAAAGAGCAGACAGAAGCTGCTCAAGTTGCTTAGATTTGCTGCTTGTTTGCTTTGCCTACTTGCTTGGCATGGGCTATTTCTCCTGTGAAATGTCCCTCTGCTTTGGAGTTGCCTTGGAGACAGTTATGGATTGAAATTTCTTTAAACTGTGATCCAAATCTTTTCTCCTTTAACTTTAGGTGTTGGTTATTTTGTCTTAGCAATGAGAAAAGTAACTAAGATACCTATTAATAGTGGTACCTCATTTCATGAATTCAATCTCCACAATTCTGGTTGTAAACAGAACTGGAAGAGAACTGAATCAAATTCTCTCATAAGGTCAACACTGAACTTAACCATTGAAATTGATTCTGTTCTTGCTCAATTTGGTTTGTGACCAGAATCATGGAAAGAATCAAGTTGTGAACCGAGTCACCACTGACTGTTTTCCTGAGTTATCCAGAACCAACAATCAAATAAACTGAACATTATGACAGACAAAAGCCTGAGGGGCAAAGGGAATCAGAAAAGATGGAAAACCCTGAAACCTATGGGAAGGAAGCACTTGTAGTGAGCCCATTACCCACAGGGCCCCCACAAACACTGTTGGTGCTATACAACCAGTTGCCGAAGTCCAGATCATGTTACCAAGTACTTCGTGGAGAAGAGCAATAACTCAGGTGGGCCAGGTCCATGTCTCCCTGTCCCCTGCACCGGAAGTCTATGCCAAATCCTTGTCTACTGGCAGCCTTTATTTCTCAGCTTGATTTAGCTCTATCCCTGCTTGAACCTGCCTGCAGGTCCTAAAAGAAACAAGGGTCTCGAGGAGAGGGCATGGAGATGGGGGAGGGCAAGGCTGGGGAGAGAGAAAGGAAGACAAGATGAGTATCCGATCAAGTCTTCGTTTATTGCGGAAATGTTCAAGGTTTATATAGAAACGGGAGTGGAAGCTGTCATCGTATGGGGGCGTGGACAGGCCGTCGTCACTTCCTGGCGGGACAGGGGAGGATCATGGGAAATGTAGGCTGACGCACTGGATGCTCACAGGCCAGGGAGGCAGGGCGGCAACTGTGAAGCTTTACCACTCTCTACACCTGCTGAGGTCTGTTTCACAGCCTCCAAGGTAAACTTTGCATATTGCATGACTCAGCAACAGAATATAAGCCCAACTGATTGGCAGGAATCCTCCTGTCTCCTATAGAGACAGAGATCTTTGCCTCGCAACCTAGTCATTTCCACATGGGCAGGTCACTGCTCATTGCACAACCCCCACAAGCATCTCAGTCACTTGTAAAAAGGAGATGAGAGGAAAAATGAAGTTACCCTTCTTTTTGGCTGGGTTGTCTGATTGCCCACTGCTGCTGAGGTCTCTGAGTTGTCAATACCTTTGATGTTTGGTGAGGTCTCTTGGCTGTTGTCCAGTGAGGTCTCTTGACTAGCTTGCCAGATGTTACAGGATAATAGGCCAATAATAATTCAGATTCTTGTGTATGACAAGGAAAGAATTGCCAACCATACACCCAATAGTAAGTAGTAAGTAGTTATGTTTATTGACAATCACCAAAAATTGTGCTCAGTGCTTATCCTGCCAACAAAGGTATAACACAGACCAAGAAAGGTGCTGGGCAAAGAAAAGCAACAGCAATGGAAAAAAGAATGATAACTCAGGTTTTTAGGATTTAAAGGCCTGACACCTCTGCTTTAGGTATCTCCCACTGAATCTCTAGGTATGATTGACTGAAATGATGATAGGATGCTGAGTCATCTTGGGGGTTCTTTTTGTTTTGTTTTGTTTTCAGTAGCAGGGATTGAACTCACAACCTCACACTCACCAGACAGGTGCTTAAGCCACTGAGCCAAACTCCGAGCCCTAGTTTTTTGAGGCAGGGTCACACTATGTAGCTCAGGCCAGCCTTGTGCCTGTGTTGTAGCACAAGCTGGCTTCGCTCACAGTGCTCCTCCTACCTTAGTCTCCCAAGTGCTGGGATTAAAGGTGTGTGCCACCACACCCAGCTTGGGGGTTCTTAGCATACAAACTCATCCCAGGATTCATTGATCATAATTATATTTATGAGATGTGGTGCATATATATGAGCCTGTAATAAGGTGGAAGTAGGGTAAAAGTGAATGTAAGATCAGGCTAGGACAGTGGTGGTGAACCTTTTAGAGCTTTTAATGGTAACAAACACTCTCCCTGTAGCACATAGGATTGTCATCACTGGGCTAGGAGACCCAATGCATATGTGGTCTTACTTACAGCATAGGTAATCTCCTATGCTTTTGCTAATTTTCTGCTTCTCTTAGGACAATGGAAGCAGGAATATTTGTAGGGTGCTGTTAGAATTAAATGGAGAGAAGGTAATGACTCACTCAAGTCTATTATTTCTAACTGTACCACTATTTCCCCAAACACTGAAAAGACCTAAGACATTGTGAGGTCTGACCCACTGCCCATCATTCCAGGCTGGCAAAGGCGAGCCTCTCCTGACCCTTGGCACTACACCAAATTCCATAGGTAGCTGGGAGAGTGAAGCTCTTCAGACAGAGGTAGAGGACTCTGGGCAGAGGGAAAGAGAGTAGCACCTGGGCCAAAGTTCTTCTGGTAATATATTAGGCATGGAAAACCTGTGGAGGGAAGACAAGAGACAGTCACAGGATTTACCAGACAGTGAAGAGAGTGGGAGTGACAGAGTTCTGGTGGAAGTTAACAGAGAACCAGGTATTGGGCAAACTATACCATATCTGATTCTTCTCAAATCCACTGAGACAACTGGGTCATGGGATGGTGATGGAAGCCTGACTTGGCCATTCCTAGAACATAGCTGGTAGGCAGGAGGCACATCCAGAGACACAGACAGTTCTCACTGTTTCCAGGCAGGCAACTGCGAGGTCCACAGAGGGAAAGGCTTGGCTGTTCACAGTCACACTGTGACTCTGGTATAAAGAGAGCTGTGTGGATGCTCCAGGTTAATGCTATATCAAAACTGTGTGAAAATTTATTTGTTGTTTGTTACCTTACTTGTTTGCTCTGGGGTTTCCTGTTTTTGTTTTGTTTTTCTGGTTCTTGCTTCTGTATTAGCATTTTGAAAATTTTATTTTATTTTTTAAGGTTTCCCCCTTTTTTCTGTTCTTTTTATCTTTCTCATTTTTGACTATTTCATCATTCCTTTGTCTCTCCTCCACATTTTCTTGCCTTCTTTTCTTCTCCACCTTTTTTTAATGGCATATATACTACAGGTGCCTGTACACAGAATCTGCTGAAAAATATATACATATTTCAGGAAAAGAAAAACAGTATGTTTTTTCAACAGATGGTATGGGGGACCCTAGAGGATATTGTATATCACAGAGAACCCTCTACATTGCCAGCCATTAGAGAAGAAATTGAAAATGCATGTGTAGCAATCTCAATGACCAAGGTTACCCAAGCAGTGGTCTGCCATACCAATAAATATCTGGAAGATAATGGCCACCATTTTGAGCACCTCTTATAATTGTAGAGGCCAAATGTAACTTGTATTAATCTAATGATGTCTCAGTAAATTTAGTTTTAAAATATTTACACAAGTTTTTGTTTTCCTGAATAATTTTTTTGGTGGACTCTCTATGTGCAAAAGAGAGTAAGAATTAAGAATTAACCAGTGCTTTAATTTAAATAGTACCATTCAAGAGCATGTCAGGGTGACCCTTAACAAACTGTGTTTAGAGGATTCAAACATAAATTAACTACAGATATGTTAACAGGTTTTGACAATCTCACAGCATCCTTCAATTTCTACACTTTCATGGTTCGACATCTCTCCCCCTACCTCAACAAATATTCTCTCAAACTCTCTTAACATTAGCCCTTTACTCCAGCTGTAAAAATAATTCCAACAGTCCAATTTCCCATCTATTTTTCACCTATTGGCATTTCTTTTACCTTCCTCCCTTCTTATTGACTTAATTCCCTTCTCTTTCCTTTTCTTTTTCTCACCTTCCACATCGTAGACTAACCACAAATAGCAGTATAACATAGTCAATAAAGGGAATTGAAAAAAAGATGGAATTATCAAGACACTTTTGCTTTTTGTCTTTTTGAGAAAGGGTCTCATCATGTAGTTTATGCTGCCTTGAGCTCAGTTAATATCAAGACAAATTTAATGTTCATGATTGCCATATGGTTTGATCTGATGATAATGTTATAATCAGTAGAAATTCTCTGTACAATATAGTGATTGCATCCAACCCAATTAAACTAAATTAGTTGAAGTGGCAGACAATGCCTCTTGACAAATAAAGCCAAGATCCTATCACTTGGAAACAGAACCTACTTAAAAAGATCTTCATATCAACAATAAAGTCCCTTCATACTATTTGACCTTAAACCTCAGTGTGATGTACACACACACACACACGCACACATGGAGAGAGAGAGAGAGAGAGAGAGAGAGAGAGAGAGAGAGAGAGAGAGAGAACATGAAAAAACAGGGCAACAAAATGTCTCCTTAAACACTCAACTCTTCCAAAATAGATCCAAGGGGCGCAGATGGAGAGAAACTCAACATCAAATGGTTGAACTGCACAAAATGATCAAAAGAAAGCAATTTAGCAAGTTGAAAGATGATATGACAAAATGCATACTGAAAGTTATAAACAAACTGATCAATGTGTTTAAAGAAGAGACAGATGAAATATCAGAAAAGCTAAAATCATTTAAATATTAATGACAAATATACCGAAAAGAAAAAAGAAAAAAGGGTCCATGAAAAGGTGTTAAGCAGAAATTCCAGATAAAAGATTTCATTCAATATTTGAGCAGTAGAAGTAAACAATGTGAGGAAAGAGTGTTGGATCTAGAAGACAGTTGTACACAGGATGATATACTCAGAGATATTTTAAAACAGTAAGAGATATGAGAAAGATTAATCTAAGATTAACTGGAGTTAGAGAGAAATCAGAAGATAGCAAGCTTAGAATGAAAATGTCTATAGAAATAGTAGCAGAAAGGCTTTGGGGAAGATGGTGGAACAGTAAGCAGCACAGTAAACAGCCTCCCTGAGAGATATGGTCTAGATGCTGGAATATACCATCATGGGGAAGGCAAGAAAGAAGGAAGTGGGTCCCCTGGACCCAGAAGGAATCTAAAGCAAGAGTTGAAGCCCACAGAAAGAGTAAAAAGAAAATCTTAAATGAAGAAGAAGGTGGTAGCTGGCGGCACCTTTGCCCAGAGCTGGACCCACTGTGTGAGGAGCTGCTGGAACCTGGGGACACACGATCAAGGTGATGTGGTGGCAGCAACCCTGGAGGTCTCTGCTGAGAGAGGCAGCATTGGAGGAGAGTGGAAGTGAATAGGGGAGCATACCTGGAAGACTGAACTGGCTGACGATGAGTGCAGAGGACTCCGTCCTCCCATGGGAGAGAGCGATTGGCTGGGAACATTTTGGAGTTGGGCTGGATAAGCCCAGAACCAGAACTGCTCCTGGCTTCCTCCAGGAGCTCTGAGCTGGGTGCAGACCCATGAAAATTGCTCAGACTGAGCCCTGCCCCCCCCACGTGCATTCTAGGGGCCATTTTGGAGGGTCCCTGTGGGTAGCCAGTTTGATCTGGAGGCAGTGGCCCCACACATGCTCCAGGGGCAGTAGTGGAGGATTTCACTGGTGACCAAGCCAGGTTTGCATGCAGCGGCCCCACCCCTGCATGCACTCCACCAGCCATTGGAGCCAACACAGGCTGGGAAAAGCAGCAGACAGCCCAGCACCAGCGCACTCAATGGCCACCATCAAATATCCATAATCAGCACTGGCTAGAAGAAACAAACAGTCTCGCTTCAGAGAAATTGTAGCCAGTGCGAGGAGTGCCTGGGTCCCCAGTACCCATTTGTCCAGAACAACCTAGGAATATGTCAAGATGAAGAAGCAAAAGGCAGTCTCTGATCTTCAATCCAAGCAGAGCAAGTCCAGGAGATGCAAATGCAGAAGAGATCGGGAGTCCCACAACTGAAGTTTCTGAGGTGATGGCAACTGAAGTAAAGAAACAACTTCATGAGGCTATAAAAGAAATTAGAACAGAAATACTAACTAAGGTAAAAGAAGAAATGAAAAACATAATAAAAGAATTGCTAGGCATCTCTAAAGAAGACATAGATGAAAAAATGGAGCATAGGAAAATCAGGGAAACCTTGAATAAACAATACAGAAAAGGTTTAGAATACACAAAACAGATTCAAAGAGATAACCAGGAAATTAAAAACTCCATTGAAGTTTGGCAAAACCACTTTAAAGAAACTGAAGATAGACTTTCAAACCTTGAAGACAGGTTTGCAGCTTGTGATTGTGAAAGGAAAGATCTCCTAAAAATAACAAGAAACCTGGAAGTAACAATTCAACAGCTGCAAGACAACCCAAAGAAACATAAGAATAAAAGATGTGAGTGAAAAAGCAGAAGTCAACACAAATGACATTAAAAGTCTATTTACAGAAATAATATCAGAAAAGTTCCAAGCATGGGAACAGGAAATGACATTCAGATGTGAAGCATATAGGACTCCAGATAGCCATAACCAAAATAAATCTACACAGACATACAACAATCAAGATACCAGAAATTCAACACAAGAACAGAATATTAAAAGCTGTTAGAGAAAAGAAACAGATCACCTACAAAGGAAAACCCATCAGAATCATGACAGACTTCTCAACACAAACCATCAAGTCAAGAAGAACTTGGAGTGAAGTATTTCAAGTCCTGAAAGAAAACAACTTCCAACTCAGATTGATGTACCCTGCAAAACTATCTTTCAAAATTAATGGAGAAACAAGATACTTCCATGACAAAGAACAACTGAAGGAATTTATGACCACCAAGCCAACCCTACAAAGAATACTGAAGGACTTTCTAGAGAGAGACAAAAAAAGACCACAGCTCCAGAAACAGTGGCAGAAGGATATCACCGAGTGGGGCAGACAACTGAATAGACAGGAAGAGTAGGCAGCCAACAGCAGGAAAACAGCATGGCAGAGACAAGGCAGTGCATGTTGTCCATAACAATTAACACAGATGGGCTCAATTCACCAATAAAAAGAAACAGGCAGAGTGGATCAGGAGACAGGATTCATCAATATGCTTTATACAAGAAACACAATAAACTTGAAAGGGGGTTCATAGACTGAAAGTCAAAGGAGAAAGAACAATGCTGCATGTGACAGGGAACCAGAAAGAAGTGGGGGTAGCTTGCCCATTAGCTACATAGTGGACAAGAAAGATATGGCATTTTTATCCAATGGAAAGCTACTCAGCTATAAAGAAAGATAACCTCAAGCCTCTTGTAGGTAAATGGATACAACTTAAGATCATGCTCATGGATGAAATGATCCAGAGTCATATGGGTGAACATCATGTTATCTCCTTAGTACAAAAAAACTAAAGGAGTTAGTAGGATTCAAAATACACAATACATATTGTAAAAATGAAAGTGGAGGAAGTGTCTAAAAAGGGAAGGCAGTAGCCATTGTTAATCTATTATTGTGATTTGAGTCCTGTATTGTTTTCATTGTTCTGCTTAGTTTGGTTTTATTCTATTTCAGTATGTCTAAATTTATTATATTTGATGGCATGGACAGCTATTTCAAAGATAACAAAATACAATATGGTAGCCATTATTGATATCTGATTACCTTGTTTTGAAGCTCTGTATTGCTTTCATTGTTTTGTTTTGAGTGATTTTATTCTATTTTGATTTATTTGATTGTATTATGACTAATGATATAGGCAACTGCTTAGAAGATAACAAGAGGCATTATGGTAACCAGTGTTGTTTTACTATTGTTTTGAAGTCTTGTATTGCTTCCATTTTTTTTGTTTTTATTGGTTTTATTCTGTACTATTTTGTTTGATTATATTATGTTTGATGGCATGAGCAGTCATTTTGAAGATAACAAGAGGTATTATAAGGGGGAAGGAGGAAAGAAGGAAGGGAAAAGGAAAAAGACATAAATTTGTATATATGCACACGTAAGATAGTTAAAATGACTATACTACTAAATGTATTAGTTATTGAAAAAGAACAGTTAATACTCATGATTAGATCAATTTTACATGTCTATGTCTGTTAATCTAAACAACCCCTTTGAAGGTAACAATATGCAATATTACAATCATTGTCAAATTCCTATCATCTCATTTTGTAAACCTATAATGTTTTTGTATTGGATTTGTTGTTCCTGCTTGTCTCTTTTGCTTTTTGTTATTCTTTTCTGTGTATTTTTTCTCTTAAATAAAAAAATTAAAAAAAAGAGGTAATAGAAAAATTTCTAAGTATGGGGAAAGAACTGAACATACAGGTAAGCAAGGCATAAAGAACCCCAAATCATTACAATGAGAGAAGAAACTCCCCATAACATATGATAGTCAGAATTACAAAGGTCCAACATAAGCATAAAACCTTAAAAGCTCTCCAAGAAAAGCAAAAAATCACTTTTAAAGGTAAAACATTTGGATTATAGCAGACTTCTAAACACAAACTTTAAAAGCCCTGGAGAGTATGAAGCGTTTTAAGCCCTAAAAGAAAACGACTTCAATCCAGACTAATATATACTGTTAAATTATTTCAAAATTGATGGAGAAATAAGGACCTCCTATGATGAAAAACACCTTAAGAAATTCATGACTACCAAACAGCACTCCAAAAAACTCTCGTTTACCCTAGACAGAGATAATGAAGCTAATGACACCAAAAGTCTGATGGGATGAATAAATCAAGCATAGTAAGCAGCTAAACAAAACCAAATAAAAATGAACAACAAAAAACAAAACAAAAAGAAAAAAGGAATCATCAGAAAAATAATGTAATGTGTAAGTATATATATATATATATATATGTGTGTGTGTGTGTGTGTGTGTGTGTGTGTGTGTGTGTATTTACTGGCACATTCAACTTCATAAATCAAACACCACTGGACATAAAAAAATCAAATAAACATCAACACAATCAGAGTGGGAGACCTCAATATCCCTCTTTTACAAATAGATCAACTAGACAAGAAAATCAACAAGAAATATCAGAGCTTGACCACACTATCAAATAACAGACTTAATAGATATCTACAGAGTGTTCCACCCCACCACAACAGAATAGACATTCTTCTCAGCAGCACCAGAAATTTTCCCCAAAATAGACCATATACTAGTCCATAAAGCTTGCTTAAATAAACACAAAATATTTAAAATTATCACTTGTATACTATCAGATCATAGTGTACCAAAACAAGAAATTGAAAGCAAAAGAAACCAAAGAAAATTTTGCAAACATATGGAGATTAAATAATATGCTCCTGAATATTCAAGGAAGAAATTAAATAATTCCTGGAATCAAATGATAATGTCAGTATACCAACTGGAGTTTATGTGACATAATAAGAGCAGTTCCAAGAGAAAAGTTTATTGTTATGAATGCCCATATTAGAAAAACAGAATTAAGTCTGAATAAATAACTTAATGAGATACCCCAGGTCCTAGAAAAACAAGAATGTCTAAACCCAAAACTAGTACTGTGGGGCCGGGGATATAGCTCAGAGGCATAAGTGCTTCCCTGGCAAGCACAAGGTCCTGAGCTTGATTCCTGGTACAAAACAAAAACAAAAACAACCCCCCCCAAAAAAAAACAAAAGCAAAAACCCACAAAAGAAACAAAAGAAATACAATAAAACAAAGTCATAAGAAAGTCAGAAAGAAAAAAAAGAAAGTCATAAAGATAACAGCAGAAATCAATGACATTGAGACAAAATACAAAGAATTAATGAAGAATTCACTTTTGAAAGAATAAACAAAACAAACCCTTAGCCAATCTTACCAGAAGGAAAGACCCATATTAATGAAAAAGGTAAAATCACAATGAGTACTGTTGAAATCCAGAAGATTATTAGTAAATAGTATTAAAACTTGTGATACAACAATGGAAGATAGATTCTTAGACATATATGAATTACCAAAACTGAACCAAAAAAGTATAAAAACTTGTTCAATAACAGGCAATGAAATTGAGGCAGTAATAGTAAATCTACCAACTAAGAATAAGAAAAGTCCAGGACCTGACAGATACACTGCTAAATTCTACAAAAACTTCAGGGGAAATCCAATGCTAGTATTCCTCAATCTATAATGAAACAGAAAGGGAAGGAGTATGTACAAACACACTCCTGAAGTTAGCATTACCCTAATTCCAAAGTCAGACAAGGACCCAAAGAAAAAAGGAAACTACAGGCTAATCTCTTTAATGAACATAAACACAATAATCCTCAACAAAATACTGGCAAACGGAATGTAACAAATCATGAAAAAGATCACACATCACGAACAAGTAAGCGTCATCCAAGGAATGCAAGAATAGTTTGATATACAAAAAACAATACACGTAATACATCACATAAATAGAAGTCAAGATAAAAATCACATGATTGTCTTGATACAGAAAAAGTCTTTGACAAAATCCAGCATCCATTCATGATAAAAACCCTGAAGAAAACAGGTATATTTCAATCTGATAAAAGCCATTTATGACAAACCTACTGCCAACATCAAATTAAACGGGGAAGAACAAAAAACTTTCCCTTTAAATCCAACAAGATAAGACTGCTCACTATCATCACTCCTGTTCAGTATAGTACTTGAGACAGTAGCCAGAGCAATCAGGAAAGAGAAAGACATAAAAGGGATATGTACAGGAAACAAGAAGTAAAACTATCATTATTTGTAGATGACTTGATCCTTTACATCGAAGACTCAAAAAATTTCACCAAAAACTCCTAGAATTAATAAATTCAGCAATGTAGCAGGATACAAAAATCTACAAACAAAAATCAATTGGATTCTTATATACCAATAATGAACTTACCAAGAAAGAAATTAGGAAAACAATACCATTCACAATAGCATCAAGAAAAATTAAATACTTAGGAATTAACCTAACCAAAGAAGTAAAAGACCTCTATAACAAAAACTACACTACACTGAAAAAGAAAATCTAGGGAGACATCAGAAAATGGAAAGATATCGCCAGTTCCTACACAGGTAGAACCAATATTTTAAAATTGGCCGCACTACCAAAACCAAAATCTCTCTGTGTCTCTCTGTCTGTTTGTCTCTGTCCTTCTTTCTCTCTCTCAATAAATTTGAGTCATTTGAAGTAAAATGGATGTGTCTTGAGACCACAATGTTAAGTGGAATAAATCAGGCACAAACTTAAATATCACATAAATTTTCTTATATGAGAAACTCAAAGTATAAATAATTTAAAGAGCAAAAGTAAAGACAGACAATAGAAATAGGGAGATAACTTTTTGATAAATGAGGAGATTTTGAGATGGAGGTGGGTGGAGTGAGGGGAGGAGAAGGGGAATAAAAAGAGTTGAGTGGTGTTATGTACCTTTACTTTCTCCTTACAATGAATATAATCACTATGTACCACAAACATGAACTAATAAAAAATTTTAAAACTCATAATATTTTTTTTTCCAGCACCAGGGATCTAACTCACAGCCTCGCGCCTGCCAGACAGGCGCTTACGCCACTGAGCCAAACTCCGGGCCCTGGTTTTTTTGAGGCAGGGTCGCACTGTGTAGCTCAGGCCGGCCTTGTGCTCACGTTGTAGCCCAAGCTGGCCTCGAACTCACAACGCTTCTCCTACCTCAGCCTCTCGAGTGCTGGGATTAAAGGTGTGCACCACCACACCCGGCTAAAACTCATAATTGTTAAAAAAATAAAATTCTACAGATTGGGAGAAAATATTTCCAAGTTATACACCTGTCAAGGAATTCATACCTAAAATGGAGACAGAACTCCTAAAACCCAATAACAAACTGACCTAATTCTAAAGTTGACAGGTGAGTGTGGCAGCACATTCTTGTGATTTCAAGAGTGAGAGAGTCAGTTTTGTTATTGTAACAAATACACAAGACAGTCAATTTATAGAGAGAAAATGTTTATTTTGGCTCACTGTTTTGGAGGTTTCAGTTATGACCAGTTGTCCTCACAGATGCTCTGTGATGGCAAATGGCAGGAATATGTGGTGGAGCAAACCCACCCTCCTCATGGCCAGGAAGTGAGGAAGCAGAGAAGGAAGAGCCCAAGGCTGCACAATCCCCTTCAAATGTTCCCAACGACTGAAAGATCCTCTATTTCCCCCACATTTCCATTACTTTCCAATAGTTTCAAGCTGGGGAACAAGCCTTTGACACGTGCACCTTTATGAAACATTCCAGACCCAAACTATGCTGCAGTCAACCAACCTTTAACAGAGGGCAAAGCAAGTCAATAGAGGAAAGATCACTTTTCAGCAAATGCTACTGAAGAACTGGAACCAACACCAGAAAAAAAAAGTCTAGACATAGACCTCATACTTTTCACAAAAACCAACCCAAATGGATCATCTACTTAAGTATGGAACTCAAAACTATAAAATTACTATGAGGTAACAGGAAGAAATAGGTGGCCTCAGGTTGGGTGATGAAATCAAAAGCAAGGTGCACAAAGAAAAGAATAAGTTGAATTTCATTAAAATTAAAATCTTCTGCTCTGCAAAAGTCTGTCAAAAGTAGGATAGGATCTGCAAATCAAATATTTGATAAAGGGCTGTGGTATCTAAAATATATGAGGAGCTCTGAAAACTCAACGTTAGAAGTCAATAATCCAATTAAAAATGGGTAAGCATCTTATCAGGGAACTGGCCTAGATTCCCAATCTCCCAAATGAGTGTATGGTGAAGGTTTAAATAAATGAGACAAGTGGTATGATTTTTAGGGCTTCAGGAGGATCAAAACCCTCTTCAGATTTCTTGATTCTGGCGGCTAAGACAGGGAATGTCTCTGGGCAGCCCATATTTATTTAGTATTCAAACAAGGAAGGGGTTAGAGTGGGAAATGCAGGAAACCTGAGCAGGACCTTGGGATGGGTTCAAGGAACCCTCCAAGTAACAGACTATGTTAATAAGGAGAACTACCCTAGGAGAAAGTCTCCAGGTGACTTTTGCTACAGGAGTGAAATGCATGCAGTTACAATCTCTATCTTATTAGTTGGGGTTGGAACCAGGTGTCCTCATCTGTGGCCTACCTTGCCCGTGGAGGCTCTCTTTGTTCTCAATTCAACCATGCCTGGGCCATGCCACAGCCCTGCATGTGTATTCAGCTTC
>RJWM01032409.1:0-21518 GCA_004363535.1 Dasyprocta punctata | reverse complement strand
GAGATTCAGGACTTCAAGACATTACTAAATCAACAACAGTTACCATAATGCCTTTTGATGTCTTCAAAATAGCTGCAGATAACTTTAGACATAGTAAAAATCAAACAGAACAGAACAGAATAGAAACAATAAAAACAAAACAATGAATGTGGTAAAGGACTTCAAAACAAGCCAATTGTAAATCCAAAATTGCTACCATAATATATCTTGCTATCTTTGAAATAGCTGCTCCTGCCATGGGATTTAACATAATCAAACAAAACAAAAGAGAATAAAACCCAACTCCAAAAGACAATGAAAATGGTACAGGACTTCAAAACAAGACCATAGAGAATCAGCGATGGCGCCAACCCTTAGAAGGAGCTCCCCCTAGATGCTGCATCGAGTACTGCTATTCTCTGAACCTATGATCAGACCACTGGCCCTAGACCTGCAATGTCAATGAGACACCAAAGCACCGCAGGCAGCCAATTGCATTTCACCTCCATAGCTATCATCACAGATAAGCCAGTCATTTACAGCGTGGGGAGGGGGATTGGTGCTTCTTGTTTGCCAGCCTGTGTGCCAGAAGGGGCTGGGGTCTGGCTGTTCCCAGTCTGCTGGAGGCCCACACATGGCGCTGGTTCCCAGACCGGGCTTGCTTCCTGGTGTGGCCTTGTTCTCTCTACGCCCCAGTCCACGAATGGTGCTGACTCATGGGGAGAGGCTGGGGTCTGGTTGTACCCGGTCTGGCGGTGGCCCACACATGGTGCTGGTTCCCAGACTTGCAAATCTCAAACATCATGTTGCTTCATATATAAATTCAGTTGCTATCCTTGCCAGTTTATTTAACTTAAAAATAGATTGGTATGCTATATTTTGGTAAATTTCTACTCATCTTTCAAAACTCAACTCAACCACACCTCCCCAGAAGCCTTCCCTGATTTATCTTTCCCCCAGGGGAGTCTAATGACTCCTTCGAGCCCTTGCTGCTTTTTTGTCACTGGTTTCTTTTTTTTGTAAGGAGAAAGTCTAAAGTAGTGCTGAAGATTTTTGAAATCAAATAAACTTAGATTAAGCTTCTGGATCCACTTACTCCTGAGTTTAATTTCTCGGGACCACATTCTTGTCAGTCAAATAGGGATGCACACTCACCTCACACTGGGAAGAATAAGTGAGTTAGGAGCCTGGTGCAGAGAATTTCGCAGCTGCCGCTCTCTGTTACCACGCTGAGCTGAGGGCAGTGCTGAGACCACTTTTGGTGTCTGTCCTGGCTCCCCAGAGGCCTCTGTAGAACTGTGCCGGGGGAGGCAGCTGCCAACTGGCCAGCAAATTGGCACACTTGGCCCCCACCAGGGCAAGTTCTCTGGTAAGAAGACACTCTGGGTTCACTTCTGGGTATTTCTGGATGTAGTAAAAATTTTTGAAAGTGACTTGATATTGTCTTTAATGTATACTTTTTTATTTGTAAAGCACAAACTTGCCTTCCCCAAATTCTTCATTACAGAAACACTAGAAAGAATAGAAAAAGGAGGAGGAGGAGGAGGAGGAGGAGGAGGAGGAAAAGGAGAAGGAGAAGAAGAAGAAGAAGAAGAAGAAGAAGAAGAAGAAGAAGAAGAAGAAGAAGAAGAAGAAGAAGAAGAAGAAGAAGGAGAAGAAGGAGAAGAAGGAGAAGGAGAAGAAGGAGAAGAAGGAGAAGAAGAAGAAGGAGAAGAAGGAGAAGAAGGAGAAGAAGAAAGAAAAAAAAGCCATAAAGTCAGCCCAGGTCACCAGTGAATGTTTTAGTGTATTTCCTTTTTCTAAAATGTGTGTTTTCTTAATTTGAGTCTGTACTTGCACTTTGTTTGATTTTTACATTTGACTCCAGCTTTTAAAGGTCATCTTCCCTCTAAAGGTTGAAGGTTGAGGGCTGTGGTAGAGATTGGGGATGGAACACTTTGCCCAACATATGGGAGACCTTGGCTTTAGTTCCCAGCACCACACACATGCACAAATGTTGAAGTCGCTCCAAGCACGAAAGAACAGATGAGTGGGGCTTCTAGACTAAGAAAGAAGTGGCTAACATATGGCTGGTACCGTGGGACCTGTAACACCTCTCCCTGTCCTGCTGGGGCTTCTGCCATGAAAAAGGATTGGTTTGGGACAAGACAGTGTGACTCAAACACTGGACACCCGGTTTAGATCTGATGCCTCTAACATTTACCACGTACCCACCGCTGTGAGGCATTCAGATGCATTGCCCTCCAGCCAATCTGGTGGAATAGAAGGTCAGAAAAGGGAAGAGAAGAGGGCAGGTCACACAGCTGGTGCAGGTGAAGATCTTGACCTCCCACTCCCTTCTTGGCCTTCGGAGCTCCAGCACTGAGTCCATTCACCCTCTTCTGCTCCCTGCTGTGCTCTACTTCCCTCTGCGAGCTTCAAGCTCCGAGTTCCACACCTCTAGTGATGGAGGGCTCACTACCTCTCAGAGTTCTCTCTCCCATTACGAGACAACTCTGTGTGGCATCTCTTTCTCCCACTGAACAAAACCCAACCTTCTTGTGACTCTCATCGTCTCCATGGGGTTAGAGGGCATAAGGCACAGTTTCTCTCTCTGGTCTGGGAAGTCTCCATGGATATCTGGAGAAAGAGACCCTCAATTATGGGTCTATTATGGCTGGAAATGTGTCTTCTTCCAGATATTTAACAGACTAATGACAAAATTAATATTAAGTGAAAGGAACACTTTTGAGTTGGGATGAAGTTAAGTCAGTCCATGATTCCGAATGCCTTGATATGTGAGCCCTGGCTGATGCCTGCTGTTTCATCCTAAGCAGTCCGACAGGCAATCTGTGTTGCTTTTGTATTTTCCCTTCAGGTGAGACGGACCAACTCCCCATCCACTTAGGTGGGAATTTCTTAGGGTGGGCCCTAGCCCAGTCTCTCACTCTTCTCTCTTGGGCTATGTCATCCCTGCCCGAAACCTGTCTCCACCCCTAAGCAACTGAATTCCGAGCCTCTATTTTCAGCTCAGGTCTTTCTCCTAAATGCTAGACCAAACTGTTAAGTTGGTCCTGAGATATCGCCCAGGCTGCACCAGAACTCAGCCTCCCTGAATCCTCGCACGCTGCTTGTTTCACCCACTAGGTCCTGCATTCCCCGAGGGCAGGGCTATGGGGCTTTGGTACTCAGGACACAGCCTGGCACAGAGCAGACCCCTAAGGAAGGGTGGGTTAATCATGAGTACGTGATCACTTCTCAGCTGCCACTCTCCTGGTTTTCTCCGGCTTAAAAACTAGCACCAACATCCAAGTCAAGGGCTAGGTACCACCCTGAGAACGTGGATGAGCCCCTCCCTCCTTCTAGCACCTATGCTGTTGGCTTCTCCTGTCCCTTAAGCTACTTTCCTGTCCTCCGATTCTCTCCGTGCATGGTTCTAATCCCAGCTGCTACTCTGTCTCCTGCCTCCCTTCCAGAGCCCACTCAGGATATTCTCCAGGCTGTGGTTGGAGGAGCCTTGCTGCAATACAAGGCTGCCCAGGTCACATCCTTACCTAAAACCCTCCAACTGGCTCTGCGTTGACTGGAAGGTGAAGAGCTCACCACCCCTCTCCTGGGTCCCTTCTGCAGCTCACGCTTAGCAAGGGCCACAGACCCCTTTCCCGACCACGCTCAGCTCTGCAGCAGGGGGAGCTGCCACCAGTGCCTGCTGCCTTCCTCTCTGCTCTTCCCAGCCCAGAAGGACTCTTCCCACCCCTCCTCAGTTCCTTCACTCAGCTCTTCTCTCCCAGGGTGCAGGGCAATGCCTCCTTGGCTGCATCAGCCTCCTCCAAGCACACGTCTCCAGCCTGTGCCTCAGCTGTAACCTCCAGACTCACCATCTCCAAACCAAACTTAGAATCCTGTTCTTTTTTCTCTCTCTCTTTTTTTTTTTTTTTTTTTTTTTTGGTACTGGGGATCAAACTCACAACCTTGCACCTGCCAGGCAGGTGCTTATGCCACTGAACTAAATCCCCGGCCCTATTTTTTGAGACAAGTTCTCACTATGCAGTTCAGACTGGCCTTGAACTCACTTTGTAGCCCAGTCTGGTCTCAAACTCACAACCATCCTCCTGCCTCAGCCTCCCAAGTGCTGGGATTAAAGGCGTGCGCCACCACACCTGATTGAGAATCCTGTTTCTTATGCACAAGAAAAAAACACACCTCCCAGTGTTCCCTGTCTAGCTGAGAAGGTTAACATCCTCTAAATCACCTTAAAACCTTCCCAAGGCTTCCCAGTCTGCTGGAGTAGAAGACAAAGTCCTCACAGTCACGCACAAGCCCCAGGTGAGTGAATGTCCTGCCACCTTCCCAGCCCCCTCTTCTCTCTCCCTGCGGTCACGCCTCCAGCCGCACTGACAGCTCTCCACTCTCCTTCACCCTTGCCTGAAATTCTCTGGCAGCTGACCATCTCGCTCCTCAAATGTCACTGCTGAGAGGAAACATCCCTGATGTCCCCTTCTTGAGGTACCCCTGCTCTTGAGCCTACCCAGACTTTCCCATATTGCCACCTGCCCTACTTTATGTATTTGCTTGTTTGTTTCCTGGCTGACCCCTCAGAACATCTGCTCTGGGAGGGCAGGGACTGTTTGGCTCATTGCCCACTTGGTGCTGGGGGTCAAACCATGGCCTTGCACGTGCTAGGCAAGTGCTGTACCACAGAGCTGCAACCCCAGTCAGCAAAGAGCCTCTCAATAAATAATTGTTCAATGAACAAGACTTAGACTTAAAACTATCTTTTCCTGACCTCCCAGACTAGTACCCCGATTTACTTACCCTTAGTACTTATATGCCTGCTTTAAGCATTTAGTGTAATTGCAATTATACAGAAGAGGTGTGTAAGCTCTATCTTGTTTATGACTGTATTTCCAGTTTCCTTGTAGGCACTAAACACAGTAAGTGAATGAATGAAAGAAAGTCAGGGTATTGCTGAAGAAATTGACAAGCAGCACTTGGCAGAAGGACAGAGTCCTGGGCTGGACATTAGGATGTCTGAGGTTAGCTCTCTTGCTCCTACTAGTGTGACTTTCAGGTGGGCCCTTTCTGGGTCAAGTTCCCAGCTGAAAAACAAGAAGAGGGCACCAGTCAGGATGAACCCAGAGGCCAGGAGAGCTGGTGACCCTGGAAGCTGGTGCCCCAGCTTGGCTCCATGGCTGTCCTGGGGTCTTCCAGGAGGCACAGAGCTGTGCTGAAACTGCTGGGCAAAACTTTGGCCTCAGGCCCTCTGCCGGCTGGCTGGGTGCCCCGGGGCTGGACCAGTCCTCTCCTTTCTTGGCTGGGGAGGAGACAGCAGAAGGGCCTGATTGATCTTTCTCCACTGGGGAGGTCCTGGACATAAATCTTCCCAGCTCAGGAGGTTGCCTAGGACCCAGGCTTCTCAGCCAGTGCATTCCTGGGCGAGGATGGCTCCAGGCTGCTGCTTCCAGCCCCTTTAGCTCCCAGCACTGGACCCCTGTGGAATGAGCTGATCTGAGCCCCAGGAAGCCTCTCTCCAGCGAGCAGTGTCTTTCTCCAGGTCTGACCTGGACATCAAATGGCATTGCTTTGGGCAGCCCTGCCTTTGACTTCCAGTCAGTAAGGACCATTTTTTCCAGTATATAATGCATTTATTATTATTTGTTAGATTCTAGACTCTAACACCCCTATAGGGCACTATGATATTTTAAAGTTATACATTAAGCACATTTTTCATGACACAGAATTGTCTTGTCCTAGAACAATACACACAAGTATACCTGGAAAGCATAGCTTATGGGGCAATAACATTACAAGAGAAGGGTAAACATTTTTTAAAGATCTCTCTGCATTGGGCTGAGATGTGATTTAGATCAGAACTTTTTCTTTCTTGCATGATCAAGAATTCTAAGGGAACTCTGGTCATCTGAAGAATAAAAGTTAAGAAAATATTTGCGTGTTCAAAGTAACTTCTATGAAAAATGTCAGTAAGCAAAATAATCACCATAGTTACCTGAACCTATGTGGAATGCTTCACTGCATAAAAAGATATCAAAACTGACACTTGGTATAAATACCTTCCAATCTATTTTGCATTCTACCTATACTTCCACATGGCCACCTATGCATCTTGACTGAATTCTTTCATCAAGAGCACAAAAGACAATGGAGGATTACAAGCGTCAGTGCCTTGCAGCATTAGGACCCAGTCAGGACTTCTGAAATCCTTTCATGTCACAGAATCCTGGGACAGTCTGGTGAAGCCTATCGATCCCCCTTCAGAGAAATGTTTTAGATGTGTAATGTAAAATGCATGACATTTCAAAGGAAATCAATTATATTGAAATGCAATTATCGAAGAATTAAAAATGTGCTCATGACCTAGTAACTTATGTGTATCATTACAACATACTCAGTGACAAGATCTCATGGAAAGTCCAGTGACTGTTAGACTTCCACAGTGATAAAACTGAATGATACAGTCAGATGTCTGCAGCAATTGTGTGGTGATAGAAAAGTATCACAGAGGGCTGTGGCTTGTGGCCTTCATACTAATGGGAAAAAGTAGTAAATTTGGTTAGTGAAGTACAGATTTAGTGTTTTCCCTGTTCAAGTTAATGACTACCATGGCCTGTTTGTAGGCTCCTAGAAAGGGATCGCTAATTCAAGGGCAGCCAGGTGACTGCAATCCTGAGAGGACAAGAGAGGGCCTCAGCACCAGCCTGTTTGCTCAGAACATTATTAAAGACAAGACTCGCATAGTCTACGTCTTGATTACTTTTCTCTCACTGCTGGGACAAAACCACCTGAAACGCAAAATGAAGGAAGGAAAGATTTATTTAGCTCACTGTTTGTGGAGGTTTCAGTCCATAATCAGCTGGCTGCAAGGCAGGGTGGCATGACACTGGGACAACACTTCAAGGCAGCAGCCAGAGCAAAAGGGGGAAACAAGCCTCTTCTCCTCCTTTATATTGTACACAGGCCACAACCCCCCTCCACGGTGGGTGTAGCCCTCACAAAATCTCCTTGCCCTCCTTGTATAGGATGAGGATATTTGCAAAGTAAGGGTCCTGGCTCCCTGCTGAGTCTCTTAAACTTCCTTCTAAACTTCTCAAGTTGACACAATGTATCAACCATAAAAATCCACCCCTTGTCAACCTGGCAACTAGACGTATTTCTTTAAACCAGCCTCCAGATACAAAAGCATGCTTATCCTTAATGTTTTGCAACTTGAACATTATAACACATCTTTAAGAACCAGCATTCAGTATGTCAACATAATATTACATTAGAACCATAACGCTTTGCCCCTAGCCTCCCAAAGACTCATACACATCCCTTTATACAAAAGGCATTTAGTCCATCTGCAAGAGTTGCTAAAGTCTTAACAGTTTCAGCATTGCTGAAAAGTTCAAGTCACAAGCCTCTTCCAAGATGGAAGGCAAACTCTTAGCTGCATATTCCTGTACAAATGAAAACAAAATTAAATACTTCCAACATGCAATGGCACATGATAAACATTTTCGTTCCAAAAAGTACAAATGGGGATACAAAGAATTGGGACCAAAACAAGTCCAAAATTCAGCAGGGCAAACATTAAGTTCTACAGTTCCATATGCACCATTTGAAGCAATATGTGGCAAATTGTGAGCTCCAAAGGGCTTGTGTGACTCTACTCCTACAGCATTTCTGGTGGTTACCAATCCCACAGCTTCTCTCTTGGGTTGTCTTTGCTCCCTCATTGCAGCTTTCCTTAGATGATTCATGCTCCTGGCTTTTCCAAACTTCTGGGTTCTCCACTGCACCTTTGGCTTCACATTCACAGCTTCACACACTGCCCTCTCTGGGGCACACTGGCTGGCCTCCCAGACCTTCTGAAATCAGGGTGGAAGCTGCCTTAACCTCAGAACTTGTGAATTCTGCATGTACCTAAAACCAGTGCCATGTGGACACTGCCTGTCTTAGTTACTTTTCATTTGTTGCTGAGACAAAACACCCAACACCCAAAATTAGGGAAGAAAAGGTTTATTTATCTTACAGTTTCTGGAGGTTTCAGTCCATAATCAGCTGGCTCCAAGGCAGGGTGGCATGGCACTGGGGCAACACTTCAAGGCAGCAGCCCAGCAAAAGCAGTCAGAGTAAAAGGGGGCAAGAGCAAGCCTCTTTTCCTCCCTTATATTGTACACAGGACCACCCCCCCTCCCAGGGTGGGTGTAGCTTCACAAACATCCTTGCCTTCCTTTGTACAGAATGAGGCTATTTACAAAGGCTCCCTGCTGAGTCTCTCAGTTAAACTTCTGACCTTCTCAAATTGATACAGTGAACAGGTAACTGCTTGTGCTCTACCCCCCAGGATGTAGAGCTGCTGAGTTACTTAATTAAGCTTCTAGACTTCTCAAGTTGATACAATGTATAAACCATAACAATTGCACCTTTGGATTCACACTCACAGCTTCACACACTGCCCTCTCTGGGGCACACCACCTGGCCACTCAGATCTTCTGAAATCAGGGTGGAAGCTGCCTTAACCTCAGAACACGTGCATTCTGCATGTGCCTAAAACCAGTGCCATGTGGATGCTGCCAAAGTCTGCAGCCAGCTAGAGTAGAAGCCAGCCTTTCCTGTCTCTTGGCTGTAGGGGTTGAGTGCCTGGATCACTGAACACTCTGAACCTGATTGTGAGGAACAGATTCTCTATGTTGCCTCCATTCTGGAACCTTGTGTGGCCATCACCATCTTGGAACTTCTGTGGCCTCTGCCACCACTCTGGAGCATGACACTCTGCAGCTTTCTCCTCCAAGCAGTCTTTCACTTTTGCAGTTTTGAGGCTGTAAAGGGTAGATATCCACTGCCTCTTTCTGTGATGCTTGCAGGCCTTTAAAAAATTATCTGTTCCTTTGCAGTGATCGAGATCTCAGCTCTATCCTTACAGTTCACAGCTTTCTGGCCAAACTCACAACATCTTAAATCATCTTTCTGGGCTCTTTGCTCTTGATTCACAACATAAATCTGGCTAAAAGTCCCTAGCAACAGCCATACCATTGTCTCAACATTTGACTGCCTTGAAATTTCTTCTGCCAGATTACTCAGTCCACCACACTTAATCTCAGTCTCAGGTAAAGTCTCTGGACACAAGCAAAATGCAGGAAAAATTTCTGCCAAGCCGTAACACACATCATCGGGACTCCAACACCCAATGCAGTCCTTCTTCCCAGCAGAAACCTCCCAAGCCTGGTCTTTACTGGCAGGCTTTCTATCAGCCTTCTGGTATTCTGAGCTCTGATGAGAATCTCCCATGCAGAACAGCCTAAGGTGGTCCAGTGCCACTCTTTCAGGTGACATCTCTGAACATTTTCATTCTTCTCACAAGCCATACCCAAAGGTTCTTGAAACCCGTGATCAGGTATAATCACAGCAATGATCCCACTCTTCTGGTACCAAATTCTGTCTTGGTTACTTTTCTCTCATTGCCAGGACAAAACCACCCAACATGCAAAATGAAGGAAGGAAAGGTTATTTATCTAGCTGTTTGTAGAGGTTTCAGTCCATAATCAGCTGGCTCCAAGGCAGGGTGGCACGGCACTGGGGCAATACTTCAAGGCAGCAGCCAGAGCAAAAGGGAGAAATAAGGCTCTTCTCCTTTATAGTGTACACAGGCCACCACCCCTCCTCCCTGGTGGGTGTAGCACTCACAAAATCTCCTTGCCCTCCTCTTGTACAGGATGAGGATATTTACATAGTAAGGGTCCTGGCTCCCTACTGAGTCTCTTAGTTAAACTTCCTTCTAAACTTCTCGAGTTGACACAATGTCTCAACCATAACAACCTATTAATAGAACCATGGAAGAGTCAGAGCCTTTTCTGCAGACTTCCCCAGGAACGGCATGATTCTTGGCTTGGGTTGGTATGACCCTAAGGTTCAGCGGTTCAGTTCCCTGTCTGGGACACCCTCACCCCAGGCAGGAGAGGCCCCTGTGAGGTGCAGCGATGTGTGCTCTCCATCACACACACAGGTGAGCCAGTGTGCCTGCCCCCCAGCTACAGGGTAGCCAGAGAAACAAGGCCTCCACTGGAGTAAACCGCTTGCTTCACTCAACAGTCATTGTCAGAACTTTAGCTCAGCCCAGAGGCAGGCGCTGTGTGCACTGAGACTGAACTTGGCGTTTGTGCTGTTGAGTGCGTGCTCAGGCGCTGTGCTCCGCGTCAGGTTCTGTGGCAGACGTGTACCTTCCCTGAGGAGACAGCGACTGGATGAGCAAAGCAGCATGGGGCATCAGCTTGTCAGGACGGCTGTGACGAGCCGCGCAGGGAAGACTGCTGGGGAGGAGGCGAGCTGAGGACGCCTGCATGGAGGACCCCTATCCAGGCTCACAGGATGGGAGGGTGCACCGGGCAGAAGGCGGAGCTGGCAGGGCGCTGACCCTGCTGCAGGAGGTGCTGGCGCCAGATGAGGAGGCTGCAGGAGGGTGAGGGCCCGTGCCCCCACCTCGGGCCCCCTGAAGAAGTTGGACAGTATTTTACAGGCCAGTGGAAACCATCCAAGGGTCTCACAGTGCCTCTTGGAATGAATGCCTTCAGGAGCTCTCGGGCTAGCACAGAAGATATTACCGAGATTGCTTTCGCTTCTCGGCTTCCTTCTCCAGCTGCTTTCTTCAGGCTGGGGTCTCTGCCTCGATGGCTTCTCACCATCTTCCTGCCCGGTCCAACCATCCAGCTGACTTTCTCCCTAGCATCGCCTCCACCGAGACTGCCTGAATAGCGGTTTTCAGTTGCGTTGTGCTGCCCTACATGGTGGCCCTGGGCATTCATGTGGGTTGCTCCCAGCATGGCGCTTACAGGACAGTGTCCACTTTCCCTTTCTCCAAACCACCACTGGAGTGGGTGAAAGTGGGGGCCTGGCGGGCTGGGAACTGGGGAAATCCTTGGCTGCAGATTGGCCCTTGCCCTCCACTAGTCTGGGATTGGAGTAGACACTGACACCTGCTGGTAATGAGTGGAATGGCATGCGAGGTGGATGCGGAGGAAGGGGACTCCTGGAAACAGGCCAGGTTCACCCCGGCTTTCCTGAAGGGTACACAGGAGCTGTAGCTAGGAGGAGGGTTTGATGATTTCCAGAGGCAGAGCTAGGCTGGGTAGAGGGGGCAGGAAATAAGCATTCATGGAACAACTCATAGGTAAGGACCCAGGGTCCAGCTCCAAAGGATGGCTGAAATTGGAGTCCAGACCTTGGACCTAAACCAGACTAGCACGGGGGCTCAGCTTGTTACACAGGGATCAGGGCTGTCCACACAATGAGGGGAGAGGACTGCTTCACCGTGGGAGGACCCCAGAGAGCCAGACCAGCTCCAAAGCCACGTGTCTATCCACACTCCCCTTTCCTGGAACAACTTGTTATGCGTTAAGGTTTGGGACTTTGACCAGGGAGCTGTGTCTTCCTCTCTTGGTCACCTGATGTTTCTTCTGCTCATCTGCCGCCCCCACCAGCCCCAAAGCCTGCCCAGGGACTCCTTGCCTTTCCTCCGGGGCTTTGGGGAAGTGGGGATGTTTGGATGAAGAAGGCAGAACCTAGGAATTGGGTGCTGATGGCAGAGGCTGGGCTGTGTCCCGGGGACACAGGCCAGGAGGGGTAGATGTCTCAGCAGTGACTTATTCTCCCATTTGTCCTCTCTTGACCCACTTTTTTGGGGTTTTATCTTGCTGCTCCATCCTGCCTCCTCTTCCTTTGCAACACTGTATGGGGCTGCATGCTGGCCCTCATTTGATTCCTGCCTCTAGACACACACAGACACACACAGGTCCCATCCAGTTACCACCGCTGTGCGAAAGGTATCTCTCACACCTAACTCTCCTCCAGACACAGACCCAGGAAGTGTGCTGCCTTCATATGGCTTCCTCTGAAGGGTCCATGCACCGCACACATGATACCCCCAAGCCTGTAGCCTATCTCCGCGCCTCCACATGTTCTGGCTTCTTTTGAGACACCATCCACACACTCAGCTACTGGAGCCAGAAATGTAACCTGGGAGTCACTTTCCTTGGCTTTTCTACCTCCTAAGCTGATGCTCCTTTCACATTTCCAAATGCATATCTGAGCATGAACCCCCTGCCTGAAACCCTGACAGTGGGGTTCAGAGATGTTGGTTAAATTCAACTCCATTCCTTACATTCCAGCCATCGATTCCCTGGCTGCTTATTAACAGGCACGGTGCCCGACACAGACTGTGCCCAAAACCACACAACTGGCCAGAGTAGGAGGGAGAGGGAGCCCCTGTGTGTGGGTCACATTGCTCAAGTCCATGCGCAGTCCCCCGAAAGCACCTTGAGAGCAAATACCCCAGTTTTCACTGGTCATGGGGCCACTGCACATGCACACACACCGCAGGGCCAGGTTGTGATGTCTGAGCGCTCCCACTGGCAGAGCTATCCTGCTCAAGATAGCGAGGGCTGCCATCACGTCCTCTGAACAGCAGTATGGTGGCCTTGGGCAGGGAGGCTGTGTAGGGGCCTCCTGCTCAGGCCCTGGCTTCTGGGGAGCGCCTGCCTTCCTTCCTTCCTTCCTTCCTTCCTTCCTTCCTTCCTTCCTTCCTTCCTTCCTCCCTTCCTCTATTCTTCCCTGTCTCCCTCTGTCCTCCGCTTTTCCTCCCTCCCTTCTTTCTCTTTTCTCATGGACCGGGAGTAGGAGTGATTGGTGCGTGTGAGTGAGGAACGTCTGGCGCGGTGGGCACCCTCACAGCCTCAGGCCTGCCCGCGTACAGAGGATCACGGGGATGAACTCAACCCCACGGCCACCCACTTTTCAGTCATTTGTCTTCAAGTCCATCCGCATTAAACTGGCCAGCGCCCCTCTTCCTTGAGAAGCGGCCTCAATCGCATGCTTCTTGCTATGTGCCTCAGCGCAGATGGACGCAATGACTCAGTCACTGTGACCCCCGGCCACTGTGCCCTGGAGTTTTCCCAGGCACCCTGAATATCTACTTGCCCGAAGCCCAGATTTGGGACAGCCCGAGGTCAGAGACTTGAACATCCCTGGAAAAGGCTTTTCCTGAGGTCCCTTTGGGCCATCCACACAAGCCGCAGGCCGCACCTGCCCAGGGGCTGCTGTTGGCAGCCGCTGCTCACCAGGCCCCATGGCTGTCCGCCTCCAGCTTCTTGTATTCCTGGCTGGTTGTGGCGAGCGGACCCTGGGCCTCAATAGGTACTTGAGCCACTCTCAGTCCCTGAGTTGGGGCTGGGGTTTTGCCCTGTGATCCTGAGGGCTCTGGCTTCAGGGTCTCCATGTTGCTGGGTCAGGCGAGTCTTCCCCTAGGCTGTTCCTGCCTGTGCATCGGCCTCAGGACCTGGGCGGCCTCCCTCCCTCGACAGCTGGGCCTCATTCACTGGCTGCCACCCCAGATCCGAGGGTAGGCGTTGGGGCCTCTGACTAAGCTCATATCTCATCTGAGGGAGGCCTCCCCAGTTTCCAGAGCCGCGCAGGGTCAGTTGGGCTGTTGTTGTCTACTGCAGTGGTAGATCTGGGCCAGCGAAACTGCATTGTGTCCCAGCCTCACTCAGGCCCAGGGTCTGGTTTAGTGGGGCAGGGACAGGTGAGAAGGAGAAGAGGCCCCCAGGAAGCACCCCCTTTGAGCCTTTCCTGGGGTTTGGGGTTTTCCCCAGGCTTCCTGAGCCAGCCAGCCAATTTCTTAATCCCATTACTAGCCTTCCAAGAAGCTGTACCTACTGTGCTCACTCAGGCAGGGGGGACAACGTATCACTTCTTTCCTCAGAGCCTGGCCTCACCCTGGGGAAGGGGAGCTTAGGCAGAGCCTCTGGGGCAATCTGGGGCTTGGGGGCTGACTGGGATCTCCCACAGCTTCTGGTCCTCAGAGCCAGCCCTCCTTAGCTGGTCTGTGAAGGGTGGCCTCGAAAAGCAGCTCAGCAGGCTGGGCACCTGCCAGGGAGGCTGGCCAGACAGCTCATTTCCATGGGAGGGAGGGTGCTTTTTCTCCACCACCCACCCGGCCTCCCTCTGCCACCTCCCTGGCTTTCTTCCTTACCTGCTCCTGTCCTCCGGGGTCAGACTGGCTCCGGCGTAGCTCAGGCAAACACCGCCAGGCCCCACGCAGCTCCAGGAGGCCAGACACCGGCAGCTCAGCGAAGACTCAGCAGCCGCCTGCAGCCATGCTGGCCCTCAGCCTGGTCATTCTGGGCCTGCTCAGTGCGGTGCTGCCGGCCAGCTGTCAGCAAGGTAGTGCAGGACAGGGATGGTCCTGCTGGCTCCAGGGAGGAGGCGCTGGGCTGGGCACCGGGGACCCCTGGGAGGATGGGGTTGTGTCCCTGTATCTCCCACCTGATCACCTGTACTGGAAGGAGCAGGAGTGGGCTAGTCAGGCCTCTTTCTGTGACATGGGACCAGTGAGGGGAATGTTGGCTCTAGAATCTGGAGCAGGATCCGGAGTTCCTAAGCGGGAAATGCCCTGAAGATGGCTGGGCCCCAGGGAAGGGTCAGGGCTACATGGATGAGAGAGGCCCAAGCCATTTCTCCATGGCGGGGCAGGCTGGTTGTCTCTGCTCCCTTGGTCTCGGATAGGGAACTCAGCCCCCATGCAGCTCCTACCGTGACCTTAGCACCATCCTGCTATGTGGCTTTAAGAATTCACTGCCCCTCTCTGAGATTTAGTTTTCTCCACCATAAAATGAGCCACTTCCCAGAGCTGCTGCCAGATCAGGTGTGCGCCCAGTGACGCACCACACCCCAAAGCCTGGCGCCCTCCCTGCTCTGCCAGGCTGCATCTGCGGCCAAGGTCTGGTGATTGAGTCTGGAGAGGCCTGGCAGAGATAGATCCAGGGCACCCTCTCTGCGTGCTCACTCCAGAGCCACGTGGGAGGGCAAACGGGGGACCGTGGTCTCTGGGGTGACAGGAGGAAGCAGGAGGAGCCTCCCAGGGTTGCTGTCAGTGCTGAGAAAGCGATGGGCCTGCCACACTGTCTCTCTGAGGCCACTGAGTCTAAATGTTGGGTCTTTGCAGGGTAATCCGCATTGTATACTTTCTGCTCCCCCTGGTGCTAAGCTGGGCCTGACCTGGCCACAGCCCAGAGAGTTCCACAGTTCTCTCTCCTTCTCAACACCCGCCAGGCTCAGGAAGAGCTCCAAGAAGAGACTCGGTTTCCACTGAAGCAGGAGAGGTTTAGGGTAGACTCCAGGGAGGACTTCGGTGTGGGAGGGAGGCAGGCAGAGTGAGGGCTTCCATGTCCAGCTTGAAGCTCTTGTAATATAGGATAGCTCTAGGGATACAGGTGCTATGCCTGGAAGGGGGACTTGCAGCTGTTTCTTGCTGACTTTTGTTCCCTCCTGGGACCCTTACCTCTGAGCATCTTTCCAGCACAAGGCCCTGGAGCAAAGTGACACCCAGGAAAGATGACAGCTCTTGGGGTTGCTAGCAGCCAGGAGGCAGACTTCTGGAAGCTCCTGAGGGTCGGTGCTTGTGTCCTGTGGGTCAGAAAGCTTAGGAGGGACACAGTGGGCCTCATCTGGTGTCTGGCCCTTTAAGCACCCAGCTAGGGGAGCAAACAAGGCTGGCACTGAGGATCCCTTCCTGGGCCTCCTCTGACTTTACTGGGAACCCCAAACTCCACTGAGCCCTGCCTGGCTGACCTCACACTTCCCAAGCTCCTCCCAGAGAAGCCTCTAGCTACAGAACAGGATCTTCCAGATGCAGGGCCCAACCTGGCAGCTCTGAGCCAGAGAGGAGGAGAGCAGCCAGCCCAGCGGGCAAGGCCTGGGCCAGCTGTCCAGAGGGCCGCCCTTTAGACCCTGGGGCTCAGCACTCCCTGGGGGTCCTGCGTGTGACCCTAGGGGAGGCAGCCAGGCCCTGGGCTGCCCGGATCTCAGACACAGTCCCTTAACTTCACTCCCTCCTTGGTTGCTCAGGCCTTCTTTGGATTTCTGTCTGCTTTTCTTTCCAGTGCTGTCCTTATTCTCAGCCTCAGAGGGTTCAGATGGGTCCTCATTCCCACCCCTGGGACCCCAGAATGTCTCCCTGGGTTCTGCAGTGGCCCCGGTGTTAGGGGCAGGACCGCCCTTGCAGCCCCCTCTCCTTTCCAGGCCTGGGGAACCTTCAGCCCTGGATGCAGGGCCTCATTGCAGTGGCCGTGTTCCTAGTCCTCGTTGCAATCGCCTTTGCCATCAACCACTTCTGGTGCCAGGAAGAGCTGTGAGTGCTGCCCCAGGGCCTGGGGCTTTGTCTGTCCCATACCTTTCTGTGAACTTTTGGGAATGCCTTCTCTCCTAGGAATCTCTTTTATTTATTTATTTTTTATTTATTTAAATTTTACTTTGAAGATAGTAAAATCCAACAAAACATAACAGAACAAAATCAATTAAAGCAAAGCAGTAGAACTGGTACAGAACTTCAAAGCAAGATACTAGGAAAACAATAGCTACTATAGTATGTCTTGTTATCTTCACAATAGTTGTCCACTCCATCAGGTATAGTAAAATCAAACCAAAAACAAAACAGAATAAAACCAATAAAAACAGAATATGAAATAAAGCCAAAAAAGTTAATCAGAATAAAGGAAAACAATGAGAACAATATTGGGCTTCGATGACAAGACAGAAGGGAATCCCCCATATTTGCTATACTGCACATTGTCATCCTCCCAAGAGATGCTCAGACTGCTGGCCCCAGGCCTGCCAAATCAACCAAACAATATAAGCATTTAGTTGCTTTATGTACCTTAGTTGCTATCAACTTAGCCGGTCCTCTGAACCAGCAGGTTGCTTATGGGGGTGTGGGGGTGGGGTTGTGGGGTGGGGGTGGGGGGTGGTTTCTTGATTCTCTATACGCGCACGGGAGGCCCAGATCATTTTCTTCCTGGATTCTGCGCTGCTCTCTCACCACTCACCAGGGAGGCTGGCTAGTTGTCTTCTGGTTGGATCCTCCTCTCCTAGGAATCTCAATGTTTCCATCTGTAGAGTCAGAGTAGCTGGCTGGGCTTTCTTCTGGAAAACAAGGTCCCGTCCTCCTGGCAGGTCGGCTGCAGAGCAGAGGGGCCTCACAGGCAAGATACGCAGAGTGCAGCGAGTACTGACAGCCAGAGCTGGTCTGGGGTGGCTGGAGAAGGTTTCCAAATGGCAAATCTGTCCCGCAGCCTGAAGCACCAGAGGGGACAGGGCAGCACGGGAACCTCTGGCACAGAGGGCGAGAACTTGCTTTGCACTCATCAGACCTGGGTGTCAGGGATGCATCCACCCTTGGGGCAACTTCCCTCTGTTCTCATACATGTGGCCTGGTGGCCAGGGGTCAACAGGAGCCCTGTGCAACCTATTGAGGAAACGCAGGCAGCTCAGGGGGGAGGGAGGAGGGAGGAAGAGGGCAAGATAGGGCTGAGGCTGGGGAGATGGGCAGGACTGGGGCCAAGCAGGGCCTTGTGGGTGAATGTTACCCTGAGTGGCAGAGGTGCAGTGGGAAGTCTGTGAGCGTGGGACACTGGCTGCTGCAGGTGGTGAGAACAGTGCTCAGGCGTGGACAGCAGCGAGCTCGCAGTAAGGACAGAGTCTGGACCCGGAGATGGCAAAGGGAATATAGAGAAGTGACCCGGCTCAGAGCTGTCTAGGGGGTGGAGCCCTGGGAGTTGGTGGGCAAATAAATAGGGGAAGAAAGACGGGAGCGATGTCCTGAAACCTCACTGAGACAAAAGAGGACGCGCAGATTTGTAGGCAACTGGTGAGTTTAGTTGCAGACATGCTAGGTCTGACATGCCTGTGGGGTCACGGGGACAGGGCCCACGCTGCGGTGGGCTCCTACTTGCACAAGAGGGAAGGTGTTTCTGCAGCGACCCTGTCTACTGCTCACTTGGGGCAGACACTGAGTCCTGTCGGGGCGGAGCTGAGTGTGGCTAGGGCGTAGTGGAGAGAGGCCCTGGATTTGGGATACGTCTTTTGCACGTCTCTGTCCAGCACTGTGGAGCAGGCAGAAGGCTGAGAGGCCCCGGCGGGATGAGGCCAGACATAGCCAGAGGTACAACTGTGAAGGGCGGCGTCTGCCTCTGGTTCATCAGAACCAGGGCCTTGGAGGGTGGGGGGGATGGGCGGTTACTGACACATCCTGTCCCTAGGGAGCCCAGAGCCATGGCCATGACCGTTGGAGACAAGACAGATGGGGTCCTGGTGGGAACGGAGGGAAGATACTCCTCCATGGCGGCCGGCTTCAGGTGAGGGGCTGAGACAGGGCTGCCTGACTTGAGCTCCAGGGATGGGGGTTCAGGGGAGTGAGGGAGGCTCAGGAGGAGGCGCTGCTGGGTATGGGGCAAGGAAGGGTTAGGAGGCAGGGCTGTGTCAGGATTTCAGGGCTCCGTGAGCAGCCAAAGCTTTGGTTTGGTGAGAGGGCTGGTTTAATGGGTGGTGACCTGGTGGTGATTCAGCGACAACCCTAGGGCAGTAGGTGCTATGGGGAAAAGGGGCTAAACACGACACAGTCAGTGAAGGGCTACTAGAGTGCGGGAACTCCTTGTAGGAGAGGGTTCAGTAGCAGAGGGAGCTTGGGGAGCGGGGTAAAGGGAACCCGGGCGAAGGAGGAGCTCAAGGATGGAGGTGGGACTCAGGGGGAGTGTGGAGAGGCCTCCAGTCAGATGCACAGCCCTTTGTGGGGTTTATTCTAGGAGACACTGTTCTTGCAAGCCTAGGATGGGGAAGGACAAGGGGGGCGGGACGAGAGGCCCAAAGACCCACCAGGCCCTTGCTTCTCTCCCAGGTCCGGTGAGCACAAGAATGCCTACGAGAATGTCCTAGAGGAGGAGGGGAGCAAGGTTCGCACCACCCACATGTGACCCCGCTCATCTGAGGCTCTGAGACATCTGTGATAGATGCCAGCGCCACCCCAACACTTCCTTCCCTGTGCCTAAAAGAATGGACTGACACCCCCGAGTTACAACCAGCCAAGGTTGGGGCTCAGGCCATGCCCAGGTGCGGCCTGGCTTCAGCCCTTGGGTCTTCCTGGGGGTCTCCTACCCAACTCAGAAAAACCTTTGAAATGACAGCCAGCTTCGCACCTCCACCATGCCCCCCACCCTCCCCTAGGAGCTTGGAAATGGTCCTTATTTCTGTGGAATAAAGACTTTTTGTATGTCTGGGGCTGAGGCTCAGAAATAGCCCCTCGGGCTTCCAGTGAGGCCCATCTTTGCCTCTCAGTCATGACAGTCACCTTCCACCGTCACGGTGACTTTGGAGGATTACCCAGCAAGGTCGTGGCCACAGGGCTGCTGGGCTGGGGGCGGTTTGGAGGGGGAGGCCCATGAGGGTGAGGGCCTAGCGGGGTGGAAAGCGGGCCTGTGTCTTTCCTGAAGCCTGAATGGAGCACAGGATGAGCTCCCAAGGGAGCCAGGAGACCCTGCGAGACCGGGAGACCAGGTGCAGGGAGACCACCTGCCTGGGTGGTCCTTGTCTTCGGTGACCAAGCCTTCGCCTCAGCCACAGCCATGGGTTAGCTCCCTGCAGGGCGGATGCTGGTGAGAGCCGGGCGCCCCTGGTGCTGGTCAGCACCAAGATGTGTGCCTGCTTGTTTCCTGTGCATAGAGCAGGAAAGGGAATCAGGGACAGTGTCCCCCGCCTCCCTGAGATTCTGGGCTGTTCCTTGTGCCACCCCCCACGCACTGTGGGCAGTTCCATCGTCTTGTCTGTCCTTCACCCAGCTCTATCCCTCTCACCGTAGCCTCTGAGTGCTGGGCTTCGGCACGGGAAGTGCCAGGAAAGAGTCTGGGGAGGCCTGGATTTGAGTCCTCGGTCCCACCGGCTTACTGTGTAACACCGGGAGCGCTCCTGCCATGCCCGGCCCAGGGGAGCTAGCCGGTCTCACTGCAGTGTTGCAGTGGGACCCAGGTCTCACTAATACCCCGGCTCAGTCCGGCAGCGGGGCTCGGGAGCAAAGCAGCGGGCGGAGGGGAGAGGAGAGGCCTGGGCCTGGCTGACCCTGGGCTCACCTCTGCTCTAGCCGGTCTCAGGGAGCAGCTTGTCTGCCTGGGGTAATCACCTGAGATACTCACTGGGGGCGCCCAGATGGCAGGGGTGCGTGCACCCTGCAGCAGAGGGAGTGGGCGGGGCTTAGGAGGCATGCTGAGCAGGCTCTAGGCCTTCTCTGCCTTGCTGCTGTGTGACCTGAGACAAGTTTCCTCCCTTCTCCGGGCTTTGGATTTAAGGACTGCGGCTGGCGCTCCTGGGAGCTTTCCTCCAGGCTTTGGCTCAGGTGGCTTTCTGTGACTCACACCTTCTAATCCACTTGTGCCAGTCTAAACTTCCCCTGTTTTCCTTTCTTGGCCCAGCCAAGGTTCCTCCTTCTCTGGGAAGTCTTCCTTGATTAAACCAGAAGACAAAGCCAGGTGATCCACCAGCCGAGCTTCCCGTTCACCTAAGGAGGGTTTCTGTGGGGCAGTGGCACGATCCTTTCAGAGCTTTCGGTGACGCCAGCAGCCTGCTGTGGCACGGGTGCTATAGGTCTACAGGCTCCGCGCTGCGGCTGCAGAGGGTCAGGCCGCTGCTGACGGACAGACACACCCTTCTTACGTCCGCTTTCTGGCTGGGATCTGCTCCTCTTCGCTGGAAGCCCCCTGCCTTCCCCTCCCACCTCTGCCTCCATTGTCCCTGGCGGGTGAAGGTGGGCTCCCCAGTCTGGCTGCCTGCGGCCAGAGCCACCTGCCTGGGCCCCCTAGTTCCCGGTCACCGCCCTGGGCCCCGGGGCAGGAGTCCCCACACCCTGCTGTCACAGGCTCCCTGTCCTCCTCCGCGTTCTGCTTGCTCCTTTGGGCAGCACTAGGACGGTGGGAACCTTGGGGACCTGCAGGGGCTGGGCTGGCACTGACCTTCCAGCCCCGCCCCCACCCCGTGTTCCTGCCCTGACCCGCTGGGAGCGCGGAACTGCCTGCCGGCCCCAGAATAGCCAGGACCCCCTCTCCTTATCGCTGGCTCCCACCTGCCAGCCTGGCCTGAGCGGGAGGGAAAGAGGCTGGGCCGCGGCCAGGGTGGCTGCTTAATGACCCTCCCGGGGCCTAATCTCAGACTGGCAGCCGTTGAGTGGCTCAGGCTCCATCCTGGAGGAGGCAGATAACGCACCAGCTGGGCCCCCCACCATCTAGGGGGCAGCACGACCAGTCCCCAGGGGGGTCTCACAGGCTGGGGGAGGGGCTGGAGGCGTGCTTCCGCCCCTGGCCCTGGGGGAGGGAGGAGTCCGGAGCTCCCCAAGCGACCCTCTAGGGGAGGGGCTGGTTGGAACTGCGCTCCTGGGCCCTTTCCTGCTTCCTCCCGGGCATTCTGGTCCCCCCCACCCCGCCCCAGGACCCTGCCTCTGGCCCCATCTCTGCCTTGTCTCGCTTCATCTGTAGCCTGTGTCTTCCTCGCTTCAGGGGAGCTCAGGGCCCAGGGTCTCTCTCCCGTGTCTTCGCGGTTACCAGCTGGTTCTCCCGTTGCCCCAGCTCCCACCCCACACGACCTGAATGCCACCCTCCTTGGCCTGCAAGTCCCTGACCCACTGGAGGCTCACTTGCTGAGGCAGGATCTCTTCCACTTGCTCTCCGCCAGAGAGTGAGGGTACCTTTTGT
>RJWM01032408.1:0-21504 GCA_004363535.1 Dasyprocta punctata | reverse complement strand
TCCTTCATTATGCCCTCTTGAGCATTGAGTCTGCCTACCCATCTCCCAGGCCTGGATGGAACATCTTTGGAATCAATGTGCTTTCTCATCTGCAGCTATGTGACACCAACAAAACTTGTTGAAAAGTAAAAATTCATTCTTACCTGACACCAAATAACTGTTTTGACTGATTATTTTCTCTGAACTGACAGGTTGTTTTGGCAGTGTAGGTACAAGCTTAGTCAGTTTAGAGCATGAATGATACATGAAGGCTTCCACATTCAATTCAAAAACACCTTACAGTTAGTCACTGAATACCTAGGCGTGCATTGGCTTACTCACACTTGTTTAAAAGATATTCACCGTGTAGAAGATAAAAGTCTTTTTTAAAGCTTGTTAATCTCATACACTACACAAAATTGGAACATACTAGCCATGGTCCTTCGTAGACTTTATTAAAAGTGAATGTCAAAATCTTCAAAACTTAGACTGAGCCCCTACATTGACAAACCTGTCATAATCACACACGTAAACATAGGTGAAGATGTTCCTCACATTATTACTTAGATCTGAAAAAACAGAAGCAACCAAAAAGATTTATAAGAAAGCACCTAAGTCAACGAATCCACAATTTCTGGCTCCTCTGCCATACATGGCAGCAATGAATTCTACAAGTTGAGATGAATTTCAGTATTCTTCATTTTTCTTCATCACATGATGTTAAGAAGCAGTTTTCAAAGTTGACTCGGTTTCAGAATGGCACAGCACATCCAAATGTGGATCAAAACCCAGAAACTTAGGTGATTTTTGTCCTCTGTTGTAATATTTCTAATCCAATAGATTTACTGGTCCCTCTGGGTTCCAATGAACTCAGAAAAGTTTTAATTATATAGAAGCTATATTATTATTGCCCCTGGGATATGGGAATTAGAGAGTGATTTTCAAAAATCACAGGAAAGGAAATGAGTACCTTTGTAAGACAAGCATGGCACCAGCTTGATTTGATCACAGTAATTTATCGGAACCTGTATTATTAAAAAGAACAGAGTTCTGAAGGCTTGGCCTCCTTTTGATTCGTATGAGACAACCCTATAATGGACTCGGTGACTTCACAGAAAGCCACATCCTGCTCGGGGCTACTTACCACTGGGGGTGGGGGGAGGCCCGCTTTGCACGGGCCGCGGATACCTCCTGTAGGGCCATTTGCACCTGCGTCTTCCCTGCGGGAGAGCCGCGCGGACGTCCATCACAGGGACACATTGTTCTCCCGGAGCCTGGGAGTGCAATTTCCTGCCAAACTGATATTTTAAAGCCTACACATAAGGCTCTAAGAAAATGTCACTCAGAAAGCCACTGGGAACAAAGGATCCTGGGAAATACCACTACAGAGAAGGGGCTGTAAGTAGGGCCTGTCTGTTTCCTTCCCTCTCCCCTGCCCAGTGTGATGGGTGCTATCTGCCTCTGCTGCCCTCCCGGGGAGACAGGGCCAGTTCCTACCTGCAGTGTGAGCACCACCCAGGGCCTTGCTTAATTCACCCTAAACTCGGGGCTGTTCTCGCCTCTCAGCTGTTCCAAAACCCAGCTCTCTGCATAAAGGGAAGGCAGTTTTCCAGCTTGTTTTCCAGCTTGAAAGTGGGAAAATAAAAACACAAGCGACCACCGCAACTCTCCCTTCATTTGTTAGTGAGGTCTACATAGTCCATAAATGTCAGGAAAATGAAATTGGAACAGGGACAAGCTCTCCCACAAGTCACACTTCACCTCTTTAACAGCACAGTCGCTTCCTCTCTGGTAGAACTGATCTTTAACCACACACTCCGTGTCTGTTTTTCATAAAGCATCACAAAGGCCGGCTGTGGTTGTAACAGACACTTGGCATGTTCCCAGAGCAAGGTGTTTTGTTCAAAAAAACACAGCCAAGATTCACGCTCTGGTCACCCGGGTCCTGAATCAGTGGACATGGGCGTTTCTGAGTGCTCATTCTGAAGCCACCCTTTCTTCATTTTGCATTTCAGGTGACTGAGGGCCGAGCCCAAAGTTCGGCTGCATAATGGTCATCGCCCTGCGCCCCGTCCAGCTCCCTTCTTGTCAGGCTTTGTGACAGTCTCTCCCTCCTGCAGGAGGCTGTCAAGTGAAACAGCAGCAGATCTCTTGCTGGTTACCAATTCCAAACTGAGGCCACCGGCAAAATTACGAGTTGACAGGTTTTCATTCAGCGCTCGTGCTCCGTCTGCTTTTGTGTCCAGAAATGTCTGAGAAATGCTTCAGCATTCGTACATTTCATGAAATCCGTTTCACTTTATTAAAAGGTGCATTGATTCAGTGCGTGCACAGCCATAAAGCAAATGGAAAAGCTAATTAGCTAAAATAAGTTTGCCAAAGTCATTTGCATATCAAAAGGTAACATGGTTTTTCACTTGCTAGAGGTAATTCTCAATGCTCTTTTAAAATGACAGACTATCCAGGTTCTAAATAGTATACTGAACAGAATTTCAGTGGTAATTTTTTTCTCCTTCAGGAAAAAAGCTTTTGTTGAAAATGATAATGCCAGTTTCCAAATGCTACTAAAAACAGGCAAACAAACAAACAAAAATGAAAGCAAACAAATAAAACTTTGAGTATGATTTCTCATGAAGTGACAAATAGGATATCTTTTGAAATGTGTTATGCATGTTTTTACTTCACAATAATTTATTTAAAAAAATGAGCACATTTAAATAATCAAACTGAAGAGATATCAAAGCCCTTCTGTGACTAACATACTTAACCAGAAGTTAAGAAGCAGTGCCAAGGTGGTTCTTAGTGAACTTTTCTCTGCTTGCCTGATTCCCAATTAAATCTCATAGTTCTTAGAACATTCTCCTACTTTGTAACAATGTGGCTAGAATTTGTGCTCAAGTAAGTGAAAACCGCTTGAGGAAAGTTTTGTTTTCCATGTTCTTATTCTTCTCTCATACCTCTATATCCACAAAAGAACCCGGCAAGGACTGAATTCAGTGCCTTGTAACTAATGTGCTCTAATTTCTGAACAAACAAAAATGAAAGGCCAAGTTAACTTTATGAAATGTCCATGTCAATAGTTGTTTACTCAACCACTGACTGATTCTACATTGCTGTTTGGCAAAACAATACCAATAGAGTTCCAATCAATAAGGTATCATTCTTTCACCCTTCATACACACATCTATTTATAGCAACATAAACAAACCAAATCTTTGAAATCTGAGTTTAAATAATCTATAAAGCATTAACAGTATTATTATCTATGGCATGAAATCACAGCACTAAAACTAAGGTTGAGATTTTTGGCAACTATATAATTCCAACTACGCTACACTACTCTCTTGTTTTGTTTTGTTTTTTTAAGTTTTTAACTGACACTTACAATGACCATACATATGTATGGAGTACAGTGTTGATTTTGATTCATGCATGCACTGTGTAATGACAAGATTAGAGTAATTAACATGCACCAAATACGGAATACTAAATTTCTGTCAACAGCTGAATGGATAAAGAAAATAGGGCATATAAACCCAATAAAATACTATTTAGCCATAAAAAATAAGGTTATCTTACATTTGTGACAATAGGGGTGCTCTTGAAAGACATTATGTTAAGTGAAAAACACCATGCCCAGAAAGACAAGTACCATGTATATGATCCCATTCATGTGTAGAATGTAAAGAGTGGACCTCAGAGAGGTTCAGGGTAGATTGTGGTTTCCAGAAACTAGGGTTTCTGAGGGGCTTGCAGGAATGGAGAGTTTGGTCAGTGGGTTACAGTCAGATTAATCAAGAATTCTTGCTGTGTGATTACCTTTTGCACAGTGGCGGGATTGTAGATGACAATAGTGTGCTGCAGATCTCAAAATGCTAGAGGAAGGGCAGTGTGAGTTTTCAGTGTGATGCAACGAGAAAGGATGGCGAGGATAAATATGTTTGACCTGATTTAAATACTGCACGATGCACAGTTGTATTACAGCAGTCCGAACCTGTGTTATTATCTGTAGACTTTGTACAGCTATGTAGACGATGTGTAACTTTTGTGCTTTTATGCATCTGTAAAATGTATTGCACATTTTAAAAAGGCAGATACTTCAAGAGGTAAAGAATTTCCGAGGTCTGGCTTACAGAGCAATCAGTGTTTGCCACAGTAGGGCATCGGTTTGCCTCACTCATCTCTCAGGCTTGGCAATCAACGGTGGGTGTGAAGATGGAGATAGATGCCCACCTCACTGCTGGTTGGGATGCAGTGTGGGTACCTCAACCCAGAACTCCTGGCCTTCTGAATGTGCAGAGTTCAAAATGTGCAAATATAAATGTTTTAGAAAAGTTTTATGTTGGCTGCATGCCATGGTTCTTTTCTTCTTCTTTTTCTTTTTCTTTTTCCTTACTTCCAAATGGGTACATAACAGTGGGAGTTGTGTACATGGTAGCCCTGCTGCTTGTGAGACAGCGTTGGGGTGTCTTCATGGCCCTACTCCTTCATGGGGGTCTCTCCAATTATTTTAAAAGTCAGTGTTGGGTGTCTTCATGGTCCTGCTCCTTCGTGGGGGTCTCTCCAATTATTTTAAAAGGCAAAGCCAGAACTCGAGCATTTAAAACTTTAATAATGAGACATGCTTTTATTAATGTGAGTTTGTGGTACAGGGTAGTCACAGCCCTTGCGATGTATCAGCCCCTGTCACTCCTTGATACCTTTTGATCCTGTTACTTCCTCTCTCACCTCTTTGCCCTTCCCAGAGCCCCATCATCTTCTCCAAGTTAAGGAGTAAATTAAAGGAGAGAGGGGAGGTGATAAGAAACATATTTTGAGCAACAAAAAATAACTTTGAAAACAGCAGCTAAAGAATCATCACAGTTTTGGTTTTAGCAACAACATGAAAAAATACTTGCAAAATTTGGTAAATATAACCAAAACAGTACCACTGATGCCCGCAGGTATCCCAAATACAAGAGGTCAGTCCCTTGCTGAAGGTTTCTACTACAGAGGGAACTGAGATGGCCAGCAGGTTCTGGGCCCCATTCAGAAGTCGGGGGGTGGCTCTAACTGCGCAGAAACATGCAAAGACATCAGGAAGCCTAGTGGTCTGTGTCCTTCAGGGCAAACCTCACTGTACTCCAGAATGACACTCTTTTTCTACTTCTCTTGTGTCTATTCATCTGTGTGGGGACACACACACACACACACACACAGACACACACCTCACCTCACCTCACCATCTCATCTAATGAGTGTGGTTGTACTTCTGCCTCCTTGGGCTGTTTAGATCTCTGTGTGACCTTCGGTGTTGGTCTCTGGGGCAGGAAGTGTACATGTGGATGGACCGGAAGATTCTGGTCTTGGCTGACTTCTGAGGAGCTCCTTTCTAGTTTATCTTCAGCCTCCCTGCTCCTCTTTCCCTTGACACTGTCTGAGGAACCCACATCTCCAACACCACCCCGAATCCACCCTCCCTACACATGGTGTTCTGCAAAACTCCCAATCCTCTCATACCCTCTCTCCCCTTACCCCATCTCTTAAGAATTCTTCTTCACTGTGTCTTCAAAAATAATATGTGCATCAATACATTTTGAATAATTCAAAGTAAGCATCACATTCAAGGTACACAAGAGAATAAATCAAATACCATTATATTATGAATTCCTTAGAGAAATCGAGCCTAGAGAAGTAAAAATTAAAGGAGAAAACTGATAATAAGCTTCACAAAACCCCACAAAACTCCAGGTGTCTGAACTCCACTGACAGATTACAATCAGTGCAGCTCATTTTAATGTTAGCACCTGACTCCAGTCAGGATTTGCATGCAAAATAAGGCATGTGCGTATGTATATTTAGAAAGAGAATAATTGGTCTGGTGACCCCAAATTCATATCTTGTCTTCAAGTGTTTTATTTTTAAAGGAATAGCTGTCATTGATAAGTAAAGGAATGTTGTTTCGGTAACAAGTTTGGATGTCCAGATGCTTGTCTTTTGACATAAAGGAAGACAATTTCTGGAGGTTTTTTTTAATTGTCTTTTATTTGTTTATTTATTTATTTTTGGCAGTGCGGTGGGGGGAGGGGAGTGAGACATGCTAAGGACAATAACAACCAACACGAAGGGGACCGAGTCTGGACACTCAGGGATCCAGGGCACCGTGCTCCCGGACCCGCTCTCAGGTAGCCTCACCCAGGTGCGTGGCTGTGTCGGTCGTTTCCAAAGTCACTTAAGTTCCTTCCCTTTCTGCCACGATGCATATTCCAAAGATCACCTTTGCAACTGATTGGTCTACACCACGGACACTGAGACCTTCGCCCGCCCCCGGCTTCCCTCCTCTCCGATCCAGCCGCCCGGCCTGCTCCCCATGCCACGCTGTGGCTGGGACATCACAACTGCCACCCTGCACCTCGCTAAAACTCTCTTCTGTCTCCTCATTAAGAAGAATGGCATAAAGACAAATTTAGAACATTTTACCGTAAATCTACTGGATATTTGCCTGTTGTTTTAATTTGCGCATATATCATACATTCTATTTTACAAAGTCTGTCTCATATTGCTTTAGACACTATGATATTTAGAGCGCTGCACAGTAATTGATGATATTTTAAAAGAACTGAAAAATATTAATTGCTGGTTCTTTAGGCTTGTAGTGAAACTGTCTAGCGCTGCAGGGCTAACTCCATATGGAGAACATTTCCTGGCCGATCGGGAGCCCCTCACTGTCCACACGGAGCACAGTTAATAAAGCACCTCCAGAAAGGAAGGAGAGGCAGGTTGTGACTAAATGCTACCTTACTCTCCCTCCCTCTAATGATCTTCATAGAGGCCTGGGGGAAATGAAAGTCAGACACGAACACATCCTGGTTTCCAACACAGGTGGCATGCAACAGAAATTTTGAGAAAGAATGAAATTGTGAAACTTGGGTCAATGTAAATCAAGTATTTTGGGTGGTGGAAATTCAGTTTTGTTTTTCTTTCTTTCCTAGTATATCTTTAAAATTTCACTATGAGCCAGAGTCTTACCAAGTCCCTAAGTTGCCCAGGTGGTGCTCATGCTTGAGATTCTCTTGCTCAGCCTTCCAGAGTGGTAAGACAACAGGTGAGGATCAATGTTCCCAGCCAGAGCTCAACTAAATATTATGAAATTTAAACAAGCAGAGAAGAGGAAGAATACAAAGAGGGTGGGGAGTAAGAAAACGTACCTGGAGGCAGTTTCTTTTTTTTCCTTTTTAGGGAGAGGAGCATCAGGGAGAAGAATAGGGCAAGAAGAAAAATATTCACGGAGAAGAGAAGTGGACCAGAGGGGAAGTAGTCGACCTGTTCAGTGTCTACAGGAGACGTCGCATGTGATTAGAGAGGAAAGATGCGGAATGGCCATGAGAGCTGGCAAGGGAGCCATGGTTAATTTAGAAGGAAACTGTTTCAGGAAGGCACTGGAATTAAGGCTGGGGAATAAGTAGGAGTACAACACTACAATGACACAAAGGAGAGGACCAGTAACCGTTACCGTTACCGTTGACTTTTTTTCTGTATTAATCCAAATCACAGTTATTAGAACATATCAGAGATAATTATTTGTTTGGGCCTGGTGAGTGTATAAATATCTTAACAATTTAATTCCTACAAACTGTTGAGCTCCTGACCTTCGAACACCTGCAGAGTCAAGTTCCTTCATGCATTGATGGTTGGCCTTTGCGGTCAACGGAGAAGTCTAATACATTCCCTGTGTTCATTTCTCTCCTTCCTACCTGTGCGTCCTTCGGCGAGATGCTTCATGTTGTGAATTTTGGTTCCTCCATTGGTGAAAGGGGCACGGTAATCATGATGAGCCCCTGAGTTTGTTTGATGGGTTGAACATGGCAGGGGACAGAAATACCATACCATGACGAACACGTGCCTGAGAATGAAAATTCACTCAAAAGTCACAGGCATAAGCTGCCAGGGTAGTGGTGCACACCCACGCACTTTGGGAGGCTGAGTCAGGAGAGCAGAAAAATCAAGCCCAGCCTGAGCCACTTAGTGCCCCAGCAAGACCCTGTCTCAAAAGCTAAAGACGAGAAAGCCTGGGGCTATAGTCCAGTGCCAAGGTCCTGAATTCAATCTACTACCAAAAGAAGAAAGAAGAAACAATCAGGATCCATACTATAGGTCCTGCCAATGGGTTGGCCAATGGGAACATTGTGATTCTTCATGGCTAGAAGACTGCAAATTGAGAACTGAAATTATCCTATGCTATGTTTAGCCCCTTCTAATAACTATTTACTACCGACTTCTGTATTTGACCTGGAATCCTTGTGATTTGGAGTATATCGTTAACTTCAGGAGACCACCAGTTTCCACCAAACCTTCCCCTAAGAACACTTCAGGATAATATCTGAAACCTACAGAAATCTGCCCCAGTCTTCTATACCTTGGCCACCAGGTGGTCTCAGCAACATCTTTGGTAAATGCACTGATCTTTGACTTTCTTTTGTTCTGAAGTTACAAAAGTTCGTGTAATCTCTTCCATGATGAAGTTCATTATTCAGCATAACCTGAATTCGTGTTCCCCACCCTTGGTCGCTTATATTCAGCTCAAATAAACTATCTCCACTACCTCTAGAGGAAGAACTCTAACTTGCATAGAGTGCTGCTAAATTATGTTCATTGTGATTATCAGTAGTAGCTCAAAGCAAAACAAAACCTCACAGTGATGCAGCTGGCTGGCTTCAGCAGGACACAGGAGGCCCTTCACACATCTACCCGCTCTGGTTCACTGAGCTGGTACACATGTAAGCCTGCATCGGCTTAGGAGAGGGTCAGGAAGAAAAACTCCAGGCTGTACCAGGAAGCACTGTTTGAAGGCGTGAGAGGTAAGATGAGCAGGAGGCCCTCCCATTTCAAAGGGCAGGAGTCTGGTTAGCGCAGTTTGGGTCAGCACCAGGGAAAGCGAAAGCAGAAGGGCGACTGTGTCCCTCATCCAGGACAGAAAAGCACAGACGGTCACCAGACCACACCATTGAATTATTGAATCCATTACCCAGTATAACTTCATCCAGAATCAAAGTTGCCAAGCAAGAAATAAACTGGAATGAAACACAGGTGAGTACGCCCAAGCCTCCATCTATTGAAAGGTTTCAAACAAACACACAAGTGTTTGGAAATACCGTGCCAACTCTATAGAACTTGCAAGATGAAGCCAAGCATTTCCTCAGAGCACATTATGGAAAAGACTGATTTGTGGTGGCCCCAAATAGACACTGACAGAAGAGACTACCTTTAACCAGTTATTTTCAGGAGTAAATGCTACAGGATAAACTCTTTCATCATTTCTAACTCCAGCTTAATGAAATACCTCCTTAACTCAGTGATGGTCTTACTGTTGTTTTATTGCATTCAATTGGTTTTGCTTTCTGAGTATTTTTGGAAACAGTAGGAGCTTCTTACTTTTTAATTCTTCTTGCACACTTATGAGTGGTAAGGAGAAATATATCTTAAAGGATGCAGTAGTTAAATCAGCCTTAATATCATAATTGACTTGATTAGTAACCTCTGCATTTTCGTTTTAGTAAACCAAAGTTATTTTCCATTTTTCTTAATATTTCCTAATGTTGTATTGTACATGAATCTTATTCTTCTTCCTACTTAGAAATACATCATCTATGAGGTGAAACACTCACTGATTTAACAGACTTTCATTTCTTAAGTTAATGGAAAATTTTGCCTATTATGTAATCATTCCGCTTTGGAGATTTTTTTTTTTTTGCTATTTTTTTATATATGCAAAAACTGAAACTAAATCAAAGCACAACAAAACCCTCATCCTTAGACTAAAATTTTACTTTTCTTGCAAGAAGTAGAATCTTCCCAGTGGGCTCTATGCTGGCCTCTGTACAACGCAGCAGAAGGATGACCCCTGTGTACACCAGCTGTTGCGTCTATTTCCTGCCTTTGAGGAGTGATCAAGTCTCCTGCAGAGGTCACTGCTGGGGCAGGCCCTACCTTCCCTTCCTGCTGGAGGCAGCCTCCCCTGCCAGCCTGCACTGTGCTCAGCATGAGTGATAGGTTCCATTGGATCTCCTTTTTCTGCCACTCATTCTACTTCTGATGAAGAGTTTTGACCAAAAGTATGAGAATGGACATACTAAGCCTGCCAGAAATGAGCTAGTGAAAAGTAACACCTAGGGCACTGAGATGAAAGTCTTTGGAAGACACTGGTAATAACTGGGCTGTCTGACTTACACACATGCTGTGTAGGATTCAGAGACCCATCTCGTTCTCAGCCTGCCACCAGCATCTTCCTTATCTCTCTGATGTTCACTGGCATTTGACTCCAGGCTTTGACTCAAGGCCTGAAATTGGAATCTGCCTATCAAAAGTCACCAGGTTTTGGGTTGGGGTGTTGATGCGTAGTAATGCACTTGCCTAGCATGTGTGAGGTGCTGGGTTTCATCCTCAGCACAGCAAAAGAAAAAATAAAAATGGGCATGTTGAAAGCAAAGACAGAACCCCAGCATGTGCACTTGAGCAGAGCTTGCCCATAGCAGGCATAGTGACTTTATGACCAGAAATGATTTTTCCTGAGTTCATCTTTTCTCATAAGTGGCGTCTTAAAGATAAATCATTTGTTTCTAGCAGGGTTGTTATGGAAACCAAATGTAGCAATGAACCCATGCATGATGGAACTACAAATGTAAAATGCTATAAAATATATTTATAGCAGTTGGAGAAAATATATTACTTAGGATAAACATCGACAGGGTGCTTTGACCTCCCAAGGAAATGGTATAATTTCCACAGAGAGTAGATCCTTTTCAGCTTAACAAAACATATTCCTAACCTGGTTTTTAAGGGAGTGAAGGGCTCTGGTTATGTACCCCAGGCAGGGCCCTTTCACTCATTTCATCAGTCATATCCATAATCACCACAGAAAAGCATTTATCAGTTGCTGAGTGTGTGCAGGACGCTGGTCAGAGCACTGAGCACAGCCCAGCTTGGCGCGGGGGCCGCCTCGGGAACCCTGAACTTGGTAACTTGGGGCAGGCACCGGGAGAAGACGTCATGGATGGCGCGAGGTGAGCGCTGAGTGAGGAAATTCCAGAGCGAGGCTAGGACTGCGATGAAGTGAGAGGGTGAGCCAGGGAGGGCAGCAGAGGCGGCCTGAGGAGGGGGACGGGTCTTCACAGAGGCTGCAGAGAAGCACAGCGAACGTGAGGCTCAGAGCCCCGAGGTGAGATGGAGACTGATCAGAGCGAGACACTGCAGAACGCTGGCCAGGATGGACAAGGGCAGGCTCCAGAAAGGGGACAGGGATGACATCTGTATGAAAGACAGGCCAGACCCACTGGGAGGCGAGAAGTGGGGACACTGAGGCTGAAAGCTGGCGTCAAACACACACATCTCGTGGATGTCTTTCGGAGCTCAGTCAACAGTGACTGATTGGCTGTTGTTAGAACAACTGATTATTCGGGTGAAAGCAAATTATTCTTCAGAAATATGAAAAGACATGTGGCTTCCATGAAGGAGATGACTTCTCCAACACAAAATGTTGCTGTTGCAGGCAACCGCGTGGGTGACTCCTAAACCGCCCTCACCAGCAGCCAACGGCCCTTTAAGGCCAAGTCAGACACCAGATGCCCTCACGGGACCCACACTGTAGGTCTCTGCTCGAAACACAAGACCTACTGTGACCCAACCACTGCTGGATTCCCAAACCCAGCTCTCAACAAATTCAATGCTCTGACTCCCCCAAAACCCCTGCCAGAGGCCACCGGCTCCCCTCTGCCTTTGCTCCCAGTACTGCCCCAGTGGACAGCCATGCTGTCCTCATCCAGCTTTTACTTTACAATCAGTGCTGTGAAACATCATCTAAGAAGTGTCCCTAAGTCAGTGACCGTGCCTAAAGTCCCAAGGGAAGTGATCAAACCTACTTCCGGTCGGCGTGGTATGTGCAGCGCTCCCGTCTTTATTTCTGATTTATAATTTATAAAGATTTACTTAGGGTGAGATTGTTTTCTACTCATGCTTACATTCTTAGCACCTGAGAGAGGCAGTTGTACCTAATAAATGCTTCTTGAATATGTAAATATTTGAGAATTATTATTCAACTTATTTTATATTATAGTTGTTTCGGACCAATCTTGACTATCAAACAGCATCCAAGCAAATACAAGATGAGATAAAAGCACATCTTATCTTCAGTATGATTAGAATCTTTGAATATTTTAAATATTTATAATTTACCTTGCCTTCTTTTTTATAATGGCATTGTACTGGAAAGAGAAAATGAAATCATTTAAAATTATAAAGAGGAGACCCTTCTGCCAAAGAAGGAAAAAGCAAGTTTACACAGTGTGAAAGAGTACAAACCAATTTTGCAAACCCGTCTAACCCATTAAGCACACCTGCTTTACTCAGAGGAAGAAAATAAAAATTACAACTCACTCGCGATGCCAGAGTCTGGACTACAACTGAGAGCAGGGCACACGGATCCAGCAGGGCACAAAAATTTAGCATCAAAAAGTCAAGGCCAGGAATTTTAGAGGATAATTTAAAATGAAATATTCTTGATCATCTCATCTTAGTGTGTTTTATTTAACATAATCTTTTTATAGTACTTGTCACAGCATGTTTAAATTATTCTGACCAACATTCTTGACAGCATTCACCTAATTTCAAGATAATTTTGCAACTGTTTGCTTGAGCCAATTTGGGGATTATGGACCAGGAAATCGAACCAATGATCAGCGTATCAGGCTGTGTTTGGAGTTGACTCTCATGCCTCACCCCATGGGAACAGGTGTATGAGGACTTAGCGTTTGTGAAGATTCTCCTGAAAGATTTTTTTTTCTCCTAAAGACTTTATTTGCACTATCTTTTCTAAGAGTAATAGTTTGGTGAAAGAAATGCACTTGACATTTTTGTGATGCTATTCTAGGAGAGACTTAATTAAAGACTCAAGGTAAAGTAGAGTCGATAGTACTCACCGACTCCAGCTAGACCTGCACACCTGCACAAGGCCCTGGGGCAAAGCCTAGATGTACACAAGGCGTGAGCTGGCTTTAGAGAGTCAGCATTTTAGCTGGAAAATCTAACAGTGTATTGGAGACCAAACAGAATAAGAACAACAAAGGCGAAAAGTGCTTGCTGACCTACCACCCTCAGCAAGTTACGAGCCCAAGCCCTTGAACTGAAGCCGTTTAATCCTCCCAGTGTTTATGTGAGGAGGACACCTTTGTTACCCCTGCTTCACAGACACAGACTGACAGCTCACGGAGCCTAAGTGACTGGCCCGGGGTCACAGGTGAGGAGTGGGCAGAACCAGACTCTGGAACAAGCAACTGGACTCTAGATCCTGAGGTCTTGTCCTTGGCATCAGCGTTTATAAAATGATGGACAAGCGCTGGGATCTCTTCAAAGATAGGAACTACACATACGTAGCATTTTCGCCTCTGCAAATTAAATCAATGTACCATTGATTTAAGAGAATAAAAAGTATATTAGTATCTAAAGATCAGTCTATACCACCAAATCTCATAGATGTCACTTTTAATTCCGAGTATCTCCAGTTACTTCAGCATCAACAGATTTTCTGTCTATGCTCTTCCTCCTCCTGGCTTGAGAATTAAGAAGACTAAACAAATTCCTCCCTACGTCCATACATTTTTTTTAACCTATACTTCATGTCTTTCTGTTGAGACTCCAACAGAGCTCAGAACCACTCCTGTCCGTGGTCAGGGCTCAGCAGCAAACACGAGGGTGGCTGTCCCTTGTCTTACAGCTCTTCCTCTTGCATGCACTCTTTCTAATTTTTGTCAGCGAAGATGCTATTGTTGCAGTACATTGCTATGAAAAGAAATGAAAACCTGGGTCATTTATAATTTAAAAATTAGTGAGACTTTCAAGCCCCAGTGCTTGAATTGATCAGTTATTGTCTAAGTCAGGAACCATTTGGTAGCAGCCAGGGAAAAGAAACCTCAGCTAAGCCCATAGGGAGTATTTCGATTGCAGAAGTACTTCATGGAGACTAAGGTAATTATGGTCCCTGGACATTCAGCTGGAGGAGTTGAATTCCAGCACCTGTGATCTCTCGGTGCTGGTCTGGTTTCAGCCCTCCATCTCCACAGGAACAATGCTTCCATTTCTCAAGTGCTGGAAAGCAGCAGGGCTCAGACTTGCCTGAGTGTACTCCATGCTGAGGACAAGTGGGTCACACGATCTTGATCTGACAGATCGGAGGAGGATAGTACCCACTACCGGGACTTTGTCTGGGGCTGGTTTAACCATCTTGAGGGGTTTAAGAACCAGTCCTTCTCAGGAGTTTCTCTGTGTTAGAGTTACTTCATGAAAATAGCAACCTGATACCCAGTCACAGGTTCAACTCACAAAATCCAAATATCCTAGAGACAGCATTGGCATCCCATTGCCTTTATGGCTTTCCGGGTGATTCCAAGGCGCAGACCCGGTGACAAGAATTAGCATCATTGTCAGATGTGTGACTGCACCATTATGTCAGAAGAGTCCTTTTCACTTCAATTAAAGATAGTTGTGTTCTGCTTTTAAATAAGATTGTCTTGGGGGAAAGAGCACACACGGAGACCTTATGCTAGAGTCTCTCCCTTGTCCTCGTGTCACACAATGAGAATCAGTTTGTGGAAGATGACCATGCATCTCACAAGATACAATGGCATTATCACTGCCCACCTTAGCTCCAGAGCAGTCTTTGGTCAGGAGCATCAACAGCTGAGCCTCCCTTGGCGCCCCGAGCTGAAAGTGTGGAAGGGGCTGACCCACTCACCCAAGCTGTGGGCCAGGCAGCAGGCAGCACTTCTGCTCAGCCTCAGGAAGAGGTTTCACAGATTGGCCATGACTGTCCTCGGTAGCACAGTGCCATCACGTAGAAGTTATAAGGCACCAACGCTTCCTACACAATGATTATTTCCACAAGTGAGGCAGCCAGTTGAGTGAATTAGTAGGAGAAATGCAGGTCACAGGGAAGTGGAATTTACACGTGGTTATTTAGGGGGCAAAAGGAATCAGTGAAGGGGGGAGGTTAGTTAAAAGAATGAGTAATTTTATTGTCCTCCCTGCGAATTTCTCTATTGCCTATTTTCAAACTTCCATACCATTACTTTGACAACGAAAGAAATACACTGAGTTTTAAGTGCATGAAACGTGTTATGCACACGTGCCAACTACAGAGAAGATAACACAGGAAGATGCCTAAGGAACGCTTGGTTTTATAATGAAATCCTGTGTTGCTCTGGCTGCTCATTAGTGGCCTTCTGACAACTTGCTTCTTGGGTACTGTGCAGGGAAACCCTGGCCAGAGAGGGTCCAGCCACCCGGTAGCTGGAGAAAGAGAGGACACCGCCAGAAAGCTCAGCGTCTCTGGCCACTGGAGTCCAGACGCAATTTTAAGGACAGATGTCCACAGCCACGTAATGGCTTCTGCCGATACTCACGGCATTGAGATGCACTCAGAGCAGGGCCTCAATTCTTTCTCTCTCCCAGCACAGCACATCAGGCCTGGGATTATTTCCCTGTTTACATACCTGGACGCTAAGCTTAAAACTGCACACTGCTAATCTCAGCACTGCAGCACCATGAACTCAGATGGAGCAACTTAGTGACTTAACACAAACGTGTCTCAGAAAAAAAGGAGGGGGGCCTGGGGAAGACCCTGAGTTCAACCCGCAGTACCACAAACAACAACAACAGCTGCAACGAGGCTGTCCAGTGCTAACAGGCCAGTAACTGCCGAAGACTAGATTTGAACTCAAGTCTAATTAACTTCAAATCACACACGTCTTCCATTCAACCACCACTTGCTCTTAGCTACTGAATGAATTCTGGCAGATTTCAGTCTCATAGGACAGAAGTAAACAACTTCACAAAGACAACTTGCAGTATGTGCTGCTGTTACTGACACGGGAGCTCCTAGAATGCCCCACTACTGTGAAGAGAGGGTTCAGGGGCCAAAATCTCATCTTTAAAAAGTTTTCCTTTTCAAACGTTTATGTTTATGCACCCATAGACCGTAATGCTAAGTGAAATAAATCAGACACATGAGCTTAAATAGTGCATGGTTTCTCTTACTTGAGAAACCCAAGGAATAAATAAAGAGCAGAGCAAAAGTTGATAATAGTAAGTAGTTAGGGAGGAGAGAAAGGGAATGAAAAAAGAATGAAATGTGTTATATGCACGTGCCAACTCCGCACAAGGAGTGGAAACATTATGTACTGCTAGCATGTACTAATGAGAAATGCAAATACCTCTAGAACCACAGCTCAAGTCAGTCACTCTCCTCGTCCCATCCAGTTTTCTGGCCACTACCATAGACTTAGCCTCCTGTTTCTGAAACTTACACAAATGGCATCACCCTCTGGTTCCGATGGGATCTGCCTTCTCATCGCGAGTAGCAAGAGCTCACTCAATCCCACTGCTTTATTCTTTGTAGGAATCTACTAGGACATATTATTGCTTTTTTTTTTTTTCCACCAGGGTGGGCATTTAGAGTCTCAGGTCTGGGGCTCTCATAAGCCGTGCTGTTGCCACACATGTATTTGTTGATATGTAGCAGAAGTCTGAGCTTCACATGTGCAGCATTCAGTAGCTTGTGGAGGTCCTGCCCAGTGATTCTTCCAAGTGATGGCTCCAGTTTAAAACTCCATGAGAAACTATAGTTGTGTCATAGCCCACCAGCACTTAGGATTGTCTTTCTCGTTGTAGCCCATCTAGTATGTATCTCTTTAATTATAGTAGACAGAACAATGCTCTCCCCACCAAAGGTACCCACGGTCCAATCCTCAGAATGGGTGACGATGTTGTGTTACGTGGCAATGGGGACTTCAGGCTTCAGAGGGGAAGAAGGCTGACACTCAGGTGATGCTAGGGAAAGAATAGTAATCCACGTGGGCCCAACTAAGTCCCCAGGGTCTTCAAAAGCATAACAGGGAGAAGACAGAGAGAGAGAGAGAATAAGATAAGATGGCAGAGGTTCAGAAAAAGACTGTTGCTCTCTATTAATGATGAAATGAATACCATCAGTTTTTCAAATAATTGATATTTCTGAGTAGTTTTGTTTTCGTGGTGAAGTAGAGCAGGATAGATGCAGGAGAACCCCATATATACACCCCTCTACACAAACTTTCTCCTGTCATCATTTTACATTTGTACATTTGTTACAACTGGGGAACGAGTACTGATACATCATCATTCACGAAAAGCCATGGTTTGCTTTATGGTTCACTCAGCATTGCACAATTCTGGGGGATTTGCTAAACGCATAACATGGATCTGCTAGACAAAGCCATGCAGAATAATCTCACCGCACTAAATGTCCCTGGACATCCTCCATTTATCCTTCCCTCTTTCCAAACCAAAGGCCACCCTGACCTTCTTACTGTCTCTACAACTTTTCCTTTTCTAGAATGTCTTGTACTTGGAATCATAACTTTTTTACTGGCTTCCTTCCCTGAGTGCTATTTATTCTGAGTGCTTATTTCTTTCTGAAGTATAGTAGCTCCTCTCTTCTCATCCTGAATAATACTCCACCACGCAGATGGATCCAGCCTGTTTATCACTCACCTTCCGGAGGGCATCTTCATTTCGGCAATTTTAAAAGAGCCTATTATAAGCATTTGTGCACACACTTTCGTATGTTTTTAATTTACTCACATAAATACGAACGTGAATCTGTACTGGATTATACCGTAAGAATGCCTTCAGCTTTGTGGAAACCACCAGCCCACATCCCAACATGGTCGCGCCACTTTGCATATATTCCCACCAGCAGGGCAGGGGGTATCGCTGCTCTGCGTCCTTGTCAGCATTTGCTGCTGCTGGGGCTAGGGCTTAGCCTTTCACACGCACGTGTGGCGGTAGCTTCTTCTTGCTTTAATTAGTGTTTCCCTAATGACATATGATACCAAGTGTCTTTTTGGAGCATCTTGTCACAGGAGTACCTGCCATCTGAATATCAGATTTCATCAGCTCTTTTGCTCATGTTTTCATGAGGTTGTTTGTTTTCCTAGTGTTGAGTTTTGAGACTTCTTTGTACATTTTGAATAAATGCTTCTTCTTAGATCTATGTTTTATAAATATTTTTTCCAAACTATGGCTTTGCTTTTTTCATTTTAATAACAATTTTCAAATGTTAAAATGATATATTGCTGACTACACTGTGGAGTAGCTTCGTCACCATCCTTTTCATTACAGTGGGTGGGGAGTCGGACTCCTCGCTGTTCCTGTGGATATGCAGATCCTCATGCAGGGATTTGGTGTCCTGAAGGTGACAGCTGGAGACAAGGACATCAGGAACACCAAGAACACAGCTGCATCCTGTTTCCACTGATAATGTCCTTAAAAAGTACTCTGAGTTTTACAGGCAGTAGCAAAAATGTACATAGTAGTTGTCTTAAATGTCCTGACTGTGCCATTGCTGTGTTTTTCTGCAGCATTGTATTGTTAAGTGAATCCACCAGATGTTTTATTTATCAAGCATTTACGTATAAGTCCTGGTTTACAGGGTTGATTATGTCACATAAATTTATTTTCCCATTAGCATATTTAACCAATCCTTTTATATATGTGCCTGCACTTGGTTCTCTTTTTATGCAAATAAAACTTTTTGTAAGGAAAAAAAATCCATTACAGAAACTCTGTAGTACATCCTGAAGAGCTCTGTTTCAAAATGTCATGGTCCTGATAGATAGTGTTAAAAAGGGAAGCCATACCATAACTGAGATAGTACAGTGGATTTGTCACTTGGTGCAGAGTCTCCGTGTTTTAGGAAAGTTTATATTTTGTGCCCTGCAGTACCTAAGAAAGTGCTGGCCCTAAACATGATGGCGTGGATACGTTTTAGACTCTAGCTCCTAAAGGTCAACTGTCATTTAAAAGAATAATCCTACGTAGACTCCTGCTGACACTTGGAAGTGACTTTGGCCAATAAATTACAGAACTTAAAAGAAGTACAGATTTGTAAAAAATACTTCACCAGGTATTCTCACTTTTAAAGAGATTAAATTTGCTCAAAATGAGTATTTTAAAATTCCCATCACGTGTAAAGTTGGAGGTTTTGTCCCCCTTGGTGTGCCCTACACTGTCATCAATAATTTAATCTTGATTTCCTTGGTAAAAAAGAAGCCAGTGCTGACGCCACCAAGGGCGCCAGGCCTGCAGGAAGACGCAGGCTCCCGGGTCTGCAGGTGGGGCCGAGGTGGGCCCTGGGACGGCAGGGAGCGTAAACGAGAGTGCGCCACCTCGTGGCTGCAATTCTGAGTCTCTTCTAGAAAAAATCGGATTACTCTTGGAAGACAGTGCTTAAGGGAAATTAGAGATTCATTAATTTATTTAATGTTTGAAAATAAATGAGAGAAGAGGAACAGGAATTATTTCTTTATTTGATATAAGGACAGAGACCGGGGAACCTGCTCAGGGTCTTACGGTACATTACGTTTGCATTTAGACATTTCATCCAGGGCTCCTTCCATTCCCTATCTATCAGTCAATCAATCTATCTATCTATATAATTTTTTATTCGCACATATTTACAGCCCATACTGATCGCACTCATTATGGGGAGTTGACGCATGGACGTGACAAGCGTTTGCCCTTTTAATCCCACTTTCCTCCCCTCTCCTCTCCCCTCCCTCCACATCTTGGTCCCCTACCTGTTTACAGAATCCTTTATGGAAAGACAAACAATCAGGAAGCAACGGCACTAGGTCATGCCCAGGGTGTTTTGAAGCTGCAGTCTTCTCATTATACAATGTCAAAATGTCAAACCACACATTCTCATTTTGTGTTTGCTAGTTTTCCTGTTTTGGAGACTTGATTTTCTCCTGTGCATGGGGGCGGGGAATTCCCTGAAATAAATGAATCTCCATATGAAAGCATTCAGGTAGCAGCATATTCAGTTACCACAGTGAGAAGTTCTGTGGACACAGATATTAAACAGAGGATCAGAAGATAGATGGCTTGCTGGAAGGAATGCTAATTACCTCTGAAAGAGGGCAGAGATCTCTGTGTGCTCAGCTCAGCTCTGGAGTTGGAACCCACACCCTCACCTCCAGGACTGCAGGGTCTCGCAGAGTGGCCAAGGCCCCGGCTTCTTACATCAGTCTCTGAGGAGGCCTCACACAGATCTGCAAGCTGGGTGATTACTACCCTGCGAGTGAAAGATGTCCTGTAATGAAACAAGCCCTCAGGAGAGGTGGGGGAGGGCAGGAAGGAAGGCGACCTCTCACCACCTCAGGTGCAGGCGTTCTGCAGCTCACCTGTGTAGAGCAAAGGTAATTTTAAGCTTGAACACTTCCCGTCCTAACGAATGTGAGATCATAAACCAGAAGACATAATGTGATTTAAAAAAAAAATTCTACTACATCAATATGATCGACTCTGTAAGTAGCTTTATGATGCTTTGCTGGAACAGACTTTCAGTTCGGATGCAGAATTCCCTTCAGATTCTGACTCCTGCGGTGGGAGTTGACTGAGTATTTATCTGTCCCTTGGTCTGGTTCTTTGGATAATTCACTTAGACTTTGGGGGCGCACTGTTCTCATCTTCACAAAGCGATGACCAGATGTCCTGGTGGTTGAAGACTCCCTAGTTTAACTTCTATGATTCCGAGTTGGATATGATGACATGGTATATTTGTAGTTGTGGCCTTTGCTATAAAGCACTTTAAAACTATTCTTTATGAATATGTGTTTGCAATACATAACAGTTACAATCTTTCTGGGGGAATTGTAGATGAATATATCATGTCTTGAGCATTTTCAGTCTTCCTTCCTCCGGCTCTCCCTTCTCCTCCCCTTCTCCTCAGCCTTCTCCTTTTCCAAAAAATTTCCCTCCCTATTTCCTACCATCCCTCCTTTATTTTACTTTTATTTATATTTTGGGATTCTCAAATAAAAGAAACCATGCATTACTTAACCTTCTGTGTCTGACTTATTTCACTTAACGTTATGGTCTCGAGACCAATCTATTTTCCTACAAATGGCTTGAATCCATCCTTATGACTGAACAGCACTCCCCCGCCTACACACATTGTATCTGCCTCACTATTCCTCTGTTGGTGACCATGATTCTAGGCTATTTCTACGGTTTAGCCATTGAGAATTATGATGCTATAAAATGGGTGTGCAAATATCACTATAATATGCTGCTTTTACATTCTTGGGAAAATACCTAAGAAAGGTGTAGGGCTAAGTCAGATGTCATTTCCAGTTTTAGATTTCTGAGGAATCTCCAACCTGCGTTAAATCATGGTTGTGCTACTTTTAAAGTTCCTTAGATGCTTGGCACTGATTAGAAAAATAGTTCCAATTCTTTAAATTGATTTTGTTTAGGTTTTCTTGAAAGCATATACAATATACACATGAAGTCCGTCCTCCCACAAAACTTCAGAGTCACAGAGTTTCCCAGTCAGAGAGTGGACGTCCCTGGGAGCCGTCATCTTCCCCCACCAGCTGCACTCCTGGCCCCCAAGGGTCACTCTCATTGTGCCTGGGAAGTGAGTTCGAACCCCTCAAGGAGTCCACCCCAACTCCTCAC